>JAJJWW010006477.1:0-15450 GCA_023531295.1 Papaver armeniacum
AACCTTAGCGAAAATCCTACCACTCAACATTACAAGTCTTTACCTAGCACATATGGTTATACTATTGTGTACAGTAGCATGAATCGTGAAACACTCTGAAACAACCAAGCTAGAGTGATACTTATTTACCAGATAGTTTCCACGTTGTCAGGCGTTTTCCATGATGATTAACGATCTTGAACCGAGATTGAAGGAAAGCAGGACTTGATAAGTGAGCCGCTTTGGTTCCTCTTGCCATGTGAACTGTTGCTTGTGAAGATGCTTTAGTGAGGATAGTTCACTGTTCTCCTACAGTTACAGGCTGGGTGTGCATTAGGATTAGACTGTTGTGTCAGTGCTTAGGTTCTTGATCGGGCTCAGAAAAGAAATCTACTGACTTAAGTGGTGGGCTCCTCCTTATATGGAATGGCGGCTGTGGTTTTGCGTTTCCCTCTCAGTATTATCTGGGTGAAGATTACGATCGTTTTACGGTAGAGCTTCCATGCAAACTGTCATGTGCCATGGTGGATATCGCCCGTACTGCATCAGGATCGATTAGCGTGTGCGACGCGTCCCCGAGCCATCAAATCGATCCTTCGTGTTCTTAAGGTGAAGATCTCTGCGGTTTTATCTCTACCACCACACGGCGTCTTTGTTCTCTTCATAGAGTGGAGTGAATAATCCATTGTTCTTCTGCTGGAATGCCCCCTCAGAGACAATGTGTGGAGTGGTGATCAGGCTCAGACAGAAACTTAACAGCTACTCTCCCTTGAGCTAAACCACGCCTCTCTACCCACCAAGCGAAACCAGCCAGCTAGATGTCTCTGCTAATCACCTATGAATCTCAGTCCCTGAGAGATCTTTAATTAAATGTATTCTATAAAATCATATCTCATTCCACCTGGGATCTTGTTTGGGTTCTTAAGATGCAGGAAGGAGTTTGTGGGTTAGCCACCAGTTGTGGGAGGAAATCAGGTCCCTTATATAACAGGAATATGAATAGAACATTAACCTCACTTCTTAGTTACCCATGATAAAGCGCCTTCCTTCCAGCAGTTGCGGAATGGAAGAATATTTCCTCATGGCGTTCTTTGAATCAAATCAAAGAATGGGAATACTAAGTATCATGAATCCATGAAGAGGGACTGGCGTGTTTGATTGGCAGCATCGATAATAAATCAAAGTTGATCGATCAGTACTCTCATAAATCTTTGTTTCTTCACTCAAAAGCTATCTTGGAGGAAAACTCTTGTGGCAAGTCGAGAGAAGGTGGAGCAAGACATGCGGGACTTGAAGAAAGGCAGGAAGATCATAGACTGAAACTGAATCTCAGTACTCTATAATTATAATACCCAGATGGCCTCTTCTACAGTGTGCTCCCTTAATTGTGTGGCGTTTATATCAGTTGACATTTTTTAGATAATTAAATTGGTTTTGGCTGATTGGTGAAAGCGGGTTTTTCATTGATACATTACAGATATAGTTGATGATTCGAACATGTAATGAAAATATTTTATTATTGTTAAACCACAATGGGAAATCGGTGATCAGAATTATAATATACCTTGTGACCCTTTCCATTGATAGCCTTCAGCTTGCCTCAAAATCTACCTATGATCTTTGTAACCAGCGGTATGTAAAACAGTGATTAACGTAAAGGACACTTCCCGTTTGGTAGGGGGTACACTGGTCTGGAACATGTCTTGTTGGATATGTTGTTCTTTTCAAAACCAAATCTCCCCACCATAGCGCGTGGTTCTGAATTTTATTTATATCTCACTAAATTCAGGATCCTATTACACTGATAGCTCTTACAGCACCTTCAACCACAATCCAGTCATCGCTGCAGTTTCTAGAAGTGAAATTGACCATAATTCCGGTGGATCGATTCTTGCTGCAATCTTTCATTGATGGATTCAAATCGCTGGAGAATGTCGCTCGTGAAGCGAGTAAATCTGTGCGAAACAAATGAACCACGCGGGTGGCCGTCCTGATGTCACAGCAATCTCCATTAATGGCGTGATCATACCATTGCTGGGATTACATCGTGTGCAGATTCGTGATAATCCAGGATCAATACTCTTGTTAAACACTCTAAACTTTAAGATTCGTAAAGGATAATGGCGGTCGGAAGACCTGTGTTTGTCATGCCTCCTCAGGCCTTATTTCAGTACACCTTGTATGAAAGTGCAATATGAATGAAATGATCGTGCTTGGTGCCTTAACGACAAATGATACTATTCTTTAAATAGCGCAATTGTAGCTCCACAGCAGTCCCCTTAGAAGATAGCCCTCTACCAGCCAGGTGAAGTATGTCAATTCATGGTTATGCAGTCTCTTTTTCAATCTTTAATTTCAAGTAGCAGCAGTTCTGATCTTCCAGAATAATCTCCAGGTCCCAAGCATTAGAATGGCCATGGGCTGCCCCAAATCGGAAGACAGAAGGCGCATGACGAGGTTCCCATGATTATTTGTGTGTGTTTAAACAACGGCGCCATAATCCTCCGTGGTGACCCGATCGTATCGTGGCCCGGAAAAAGATTTATCTTCCTTACGATGCTCGCCGTGTCTTGCTGAAGCTGGCGGTTCTTCTCCGGCCAGGCGGCGTAACCGCCTCGCCTCAAGCTCTGGTCTGGATCCGCACCATGGGCATGACGACGGCTCTCTGCTTCCCGTCTGTAGCGTCCTTTTGGCCGTGAGAACACCATCTGCATGGAAGATAACCTAATGTAGAGGCTCTCGGTCCAGGAAGTCAGGTTCACATTAAAAATCTTCAGTCATTGTGGTGAATATATTACATGGTCAAGCGAGACAAGAAGCGATCTGGTTGACCCTCCATTTAAAGCGATGCTTAGGCAGTGAAATGAAATCGGTAAAGTATTTCTACGCCAACTGATTACCCCCACAAATTTCGTGTGGGCTCGATCCGGTGCGGGTTAAAGCAATCTCACCTCCTGAACATCTGCCAATGAGGCAATCACAGATTAGATAATCTGGCCTCTATGAAAGCATGAAGAAAGTTTCTGAAAGTTTTAGACAGAAGCTACTGCCAGAGAAGGTAGTGCACCAAACTAGATGATGAATTCATGATGATCAGTGTCTTTGTATTAAGTATTAATATATCAAATTCAGTTTCTTACTACATCAAGTTTCTTAGCCCCCCTCAGAACTTTGGTTGAGCGATATTGTAAATATCAATTAGTATTTTGTATTCTTCACAGAAAAGCAAATGATGTGATTATCAGACATGCATGCATACAGAAATGGTTAATAACTTCTAACATCCAGTGATGCAGAATAGTGTTGCTATTTATTACTCTGCCTAATTCATTTGATTCCTGTGATGCTTTGAGTCCTCTTTATCTCTAGGCAGTGACTCCTGGCATTACCATTATTGAAAGCCCTATGAAGCTTCGTAGCCTGGAAGTTATTGGTGCAGTAGGGGAAGTCTAGCAGGAAGTCAAAGTCAACTCAAGTTGGAGAGACCAACACTCAGCACTGCTCCTCAGTGTCTACTGGTGTGAGACAGTCAGCTCAAGCCACCTCTTGCTGGAGATGAAGGCATTAGGAGACCTCGGGGGTTCATATAGCCTGGGTCAGTGTGCCTTTCTAGGAAATACTTTAGATGAAATCTTGCAACATGTACTGTTAAGCTCTGGTAGATCTGCTTTTATCAACTATATCTAATTCGAAACGTTTGATATTTTTCTAAAATCTCCCAATGAGACTTAAGCTAAGCAAAAACTGCAGGATCTGTGGTTCTGAACAGTATACCTGTTGGATAATAGTGTACAAACTTGAATGGAATCAGTTAAAGCTAATGCTTTAGCTCTGAGGTTATGAAGATTGGCATCTCTCAATGTCAATTTGAAATATAGTATATAATTCAGTTCCTGTTAATGCTTCCACAAACAAAGTAAACCCTCTAGTGTGAAATTATCCTGCAGAAATGATTGCAAGAGATGTGGTTTCTGCCTGGGGAGATTTCATAACAGTTCAGGAATGGCTCAAGTAATGGGTGTGGTTTTCAGAAGCTCCTAGCCAAGTTCTTGGTCAAATATTTTGGCTCTTTCTTGATAAAGAGGCAGGCGAGAGAGAGAAGGTGATAAGTTAGGTTCAGCCAGTATCAGCATCCAGAATGGTTACCATACCACATAAACTTTGGGCTCACCTACAGAGATTTAGGAGGCGGCGGTGTGAATGTGAGTCTTGGGGCAGTCACTTTTTATTTCCTTCGGTCTTGGAGATCAGAGAACTCTGGGAGGAGACACAAGCGCATTTTAAAGTTCATCTTGCTTATGTTCAAACCTCTCAGCTCATAAGTGAGACGTTAGGTATGATCAGCTCTCAGAACCTTTTGACTTAAACTACATCATCATCCACATAGTCTTACTTATTCTCGTGTTGTATAGTGGAAGATCTGATATCATGAGTGATATATACTATGTGGCATTACACAAACAAATAACCTCATGGTACTCGTAGGAAGTACGAGAGGTTGGAAGAGCTGTCATACTTGCATGTACTCACCATCTTATTTGATTCTGCTTGTGCAGCATCCGCAAAAGGAAAAGCATCAAAATATCTAGCTGTATGGTAATCTCTGCTATGCCGATGTGGCGGAAGAAAATCGATCATGAAGCGGCGTTGTTCAAAGTCACGAAATCACGCGGCATCAAATCGCAAAACTTTTTCTTTTTCTTAGGACCATTGGCTAACAGTGGGATGATGAATAGTCCCGATGAAGCGACAGCCGCCGGCTCCAGATCTCATTCTTGATTTATTACTACCATTATACGGAATTGCCTGCAGAGACTCGCCCGATTAAAGCCCCAGATCCGGGCACGTAGTGATATGGTGATCGATGACCGATTTTTCCAATAAGGCGGGCATTTCTGTGTATCGGCGATATATCGTCAAACTATTTCATGATGAATTAAGACAGGCTTTCATTAATGCAATGGATGAATCCAGCCAGTGAAGATAAACACAGGAGATTCATCGTCTGATGTCTTAACAATCTCAGAGCTCAAATCAGATGGTGAATTAGTTCCCAAAATCTGTCTGGCCAATATGGGCGTCCAATACCCTCTCTTGTGATAAAATAGTACTTTGGCATCCAGTTGGTAGGAGGACTGGATGGTCCTCCTGCTAATTTACTATGACGGCGCAGAATATGTTATCTTCCCCCCTTATAGTCAGAAGCTTGCCTGAAGTATCCTACTTGGCGTGAGATGGGCAGAGGGTTTCTGAGTTGGGTAATCTCTGCAATGGAGAAGTGTCATAGTGTTTGGCCCCAGCCCAGTGTAAATCAGTCTTCCTCCTAGATTAAACCCAAAGTGACAAGCTGGTGCATGATTTTTATGGACTTGCTCCCTTGGGCATCTTTTATTTCAAACGACTCACTCATATTGAGCATAGGAACAATAACCGCAGTCTAGAGCGACCTCTCATTAACCACGGTCTTGAGCCATGGTAATCGAGTGAAGAACGACCTTTGTTGTATTGTAAACACGGTCTCCCCGATATCCATGTAGTAATCGGCTCCTTTTCTATAACCAGGCTTGCTGGCAAAGCGGCCAAATTTAAGATAATTCAATTAGCGTACCTACATCACCTGTCAACCTGGTTTTGCGCGCGGTTCATCGAATCAAGTCATCGTGTTGTGTAGACCACAATCTTGCCTGGGGCTGACATGGCTGTCTTAAAGTCACCCAGGGAAGTAATTCACAGTGAAGATGCCTGTAATAGGAGCCACCTAAGACTCTGAACCACTTAAATGCAGTATGTGCCAGGGCTGAATTGTAACCTTCCTACTGCACATCATCTCAATCTCCATGAATACTGCTGACCTTTGTTTATAGATGTTTCAAACCATGATTGGAACCACTGGGCAAAGGAAGGAGGCAGAATAAATCCGAAACCATTTAATGGCTGTGGCCATCTCTTTTGGGAATTTGGTCTTGAGAGATGCAAGGAGTTACCCAGTCTTTCTGGGAACTTCATGAGGCTTCTGCAAATGATAAACGCATTTAATGCGAGAAGGGACGTGAACGGTTGAGAAATAACGGTTGAAAGAGACTTGTCAAGAAATGGGTGGAAGAAGAGATACGTGTGTTGATGGGTGAAAACTACTCCTGCAGAATTTGGTAATTTGGGGTGTGGATGAGGAATGAATCTAAACCTTCAACAAATGCTTGCGGTGAGTGCTTGTAGATTCGAGAGATCAATACATGTGCAAGTCGGCCTAAACCAAGAAATGGCCGTTCCGGACTTGTTTCGGTCACAAAGTGAAGGAGATGGGGTTGATCTTAGGGAGAAAGCGAAGAAGGTGTTGAGATTGTGAAGGTGTTGGCTTGCTTATGACTTGTTGAAATATGAGCAAGCTTACGGTTGATACAAGCGGGCTCACGAGTGTTTGAATACGGTTTTTGTATTAACACTTGGTTTTACGTCAAATGCGAACTTGTGTTGTTCTCCGTTATTCCTTGTTGTTGGAAAATAGGGCGGAGAACCCATTTATACAAGTCATTGAGCCTCATTCACGTTTCTCGTGGGAAGTGGAGGTAGTGGAATGATGGAGTAGTGGAGTTGTGTGTCGGTAACACACGACCCGGTCTTGCCCACTTTTCTGTTCATCTCTAACCGTCACGACTTCCTAACACGTTCTTGTGATGGCGCGTTGCACGCCGCACGTAAACCGCCGGACCAATACCCGATATGTATCCCCCGATTTGTGACATGATTGATGTACGGAATGTGGATCGTGGATCCACGGAAGATAGCATGTAATCTTTGAATTGAATAAGCTGCGTTATTGAAAGTCGATACTTGTGGAGTATCGTGTGTATTTTATGAGTGCTTTGCATTACGGTGTGGTAAAGTGATGGGTAATGACTCCTCACTAACCAAATAACTCGACTGAGGTTGTATAACCAAGTTTGGTGAAGTCGGACGGATGAGATGATGTTTGAGACACTCATCTGCGGCCAGTTGATGAAATTAGGGTTTTTAAAGAGGTGCGCAAGCATCACTCTTGACTTAGTCGAAACCAAGCATGGGAAGGATTTTGTGAAAGGACCAGGCCATACATGCGTGTTGATGGCATGATGGTGTACACGTCCATGTCTCACCGTCTCATGAAGATGCAATCTAGGCCACTCAATTTGACCGTCAAGAGGAGTGGTTGAGATCGGTTTCGGAGAAATCCCTTGCCGCAAAGGAGTTGGAAACCGCATGACATCCCAAGTTTGGGCGTGCGTTCCAAGACGACCCATCTTGGTCGGTCTTGGTCGATCATACCAGCGTGTAGGTGGTAGGCTAGTGTTCACACCTATATTGATTACCCCATGAAAACGTGATCTAAGCCACTCAAATCATCCGGTGAAGTTGAGCGGTCGAGATCGATTTAGGATTTGGGAGATGTAAGCGTGAGTTTGGTCGGGCGTTTTGGATTAGCCGGGCATGGTATGCCTTGTCAGGCCGCAAGGGGAGGTAGATGGGCCCGCGGTGGTCATCTTTGGTATGACCGGCCTTGGTTAATCCAATCTGTGACCCTCCATTCGCATAGGAGAAGATGGACGCGCGCGATGACTTGAAACCCTAATTTTGGCTTTCAAAGCCGCGCGACCATGCTCTTTTGGGCGGGCGAATTTGTTGTAACCAACCATGGTTGGCTTTGACCAAACTGGTCAAGTGTGTGGCAGTCACACGGTGATTGTGTCGACATGCTCCGGGCCCTTTGAGTTTACATCTACACCCTCCATCTATGCCTGCGAAGATGGACGGTTGAAAACAGATTTTGCGACACATGTAATATGCCGCAAACCCTAATTTAGGGTTTTCCGTCCATAATGCTTGGTATGGACGGTTTCTTGGCAAGCGAAGGCCAATGGTGGACCATACGGGGTGGTTGTGTGTATTCCATACCCTGCTGGGGGTGATGGAATTGATACGTGGTCATCCAATCATGCTTGTGGAGTTGGATGACTGCGATCGAATCATATTTGGCAAGCTAAGGCCGTGTGTATTCCATACACGCTTGGGGGTGATGGAATTGATCGTGGTCATCAATCATGCTTGTGGAGTTGGATGGCTGCGATCGAATCATATCCGGAGACCGATACTGATCAAGTCGGATGCTCAATCAGACTAGTATAACACACCGAGAGGGCTCAATCGGGCTAGTATAACTTGCGAGAGGGCTCGGGCTAGTATAACACACCGAGAATCGGCTGTACGGGTATTTCGTACATGGTTTCATTATAGTGCTTGGAGGTTCGTGTTACTGCAGAAGTAACACTCGGTCGTCATGCCACTGTGATAATGAGTACTTGGAAATCTACCTTAAGAAGTAAAATCTGATCGATATGAAATTCACGGGGAAGGGGTTGTTGCTACATGCCCGTTCTTGGTGAATTAAGTGAGAGTATCCGTCACTTATAAACGGCTTTATCTTTTACAAGATGTCGGCGCATGATTTTACGGTTTTTACAAATTTAACCTTAAACGAAAATCCACCATCAACATTAAGTCCCTGCCTAGCACATAATGGTTACACTATTGTGTGGTAGGCATGAGATGGTGACATACGAAATGACCAAGCTAGAGTGAATACATATTTTAGGATAGTTTCACATTGTCGGGGCGTTTCCACAGGCCGGTTGGTCTTGATTAAGGATGCGAAAGAAGCGAGGACTTGATCCGGTGAGTCGCTTTAGTTCCTCTTTTACATGTATGAGCTCGACCAGCTCCTTCATGTGTACTTCTTTCATCATATACGGCTTTCCTCGGGTATATCGATAAGCCTCGTCGATTATTATCCCGAATTATGACCTTCATAGGTGGTAAGTAAAGACTTCTTTTCCTTAAGGATTAATCGACTTGTGAGATTATAAAGAATCATCTCACGTGGTCGTTTATTCCATATCTCGTGTCTTGCTCGATTTTCCGATTAAGCGATCGATAGATTTGATGATCCTCTTTTTTTTTTTTTGTGTGCTCATAACCTCCTCTCCTCTGCAGATTATCATGGAAGCGGTGGGCGCTCATTTGTTGCTTCCCCGAGAAAGAAGTTTTGAAGTTGACAAGCACGAAAACCATGCGCACGGAGAAGTAATGGCTAAGATCGATCTTCCTCTTCGCGAAGTCGGCCGTGCTATCCAGGGGATGTCTATCCCACACCTTCGTATTGCCGGAAGAGGACGTGTCATGCACTTTCGGCTATGATTGACATGGAGGAGCGGCGGAGGCGCGAGGAAACGCTTCGAGACACTAGTAAGCGCAGAGGCGAGAGATTTGCGGTAGCAGTTGAAGAGGCGGAGAGTTGAGCATAAACGACCTCCAAATGAAGACAAGTGTGATTACCCGATCCAGGACGGCGTGATAATTCTTGATTCTGATATAGAGGAGTCTGGACATGTGAAAGCAATTTGCGCAGCCCCTGGTGTTGCTATGCCCTTTGATGCTCCCGCCGCTTGATGTTGGGATGGAGTGCGGCTGCTGCTGCGGAGATGTCCGATACGAGAGATTGAGGAGATTCGAAGGAGGCGCATCAACAGGTGATGGAGCGGAGAATCGACGCGATGCGGCGGTGACTCTCTTGGCGATTAGAATTTCATTCTTTCTTTTCCAAGCATGTTAGTACCTTTGAATGTCTTCCTTGTACTCGGTGGCGGTGAGTTCAAGTTTTCCTTTCGTTTTGTGGTTTGAATCAAATTTTTTTTTTTTTATAATCCTTTGCCAAAATTGTTGAATCTTCTCGGGGAACAAGGGTGTTCCTCCACACGTGATTCTTTGTGATAAAAAAGTAATTATCATGATGGAACATTTACGGACTGTGATGCAAGATCTTCACAGCTTTCTTTGGGCGAGATAGCAATCGTTTTCCTTTCTGTACACACGTTCGTTTCCTTCTTCCCATGAGATACTTGCTTAGGGTTTCCCTTCTTGCTACTGCTTTAATGTGTTGATTTAGGGCGAGAGAGGTTCTCAGATGGAAATAATACTTCAATTAAATTGAGGATTAAAAATTGGAACCCTAACTATGAATGCAAGTATTGCAATCATTTTTGGAGGAATTACAAGCATGATATGAAGCTGCAAAAGGAAACACGCTGGAAAAAAGCCGCGAGCGTTTTAAAGTGTGGAGAATGATGGAAAGTGGTAGCACAGTATCTTAAGCTCGGTAAGGTTTGAGCCATCGTGAGTGGTGTTATGCCCTCCGGGTTATCGGCGTTGATGAGCTTGCAGTAGCCGCCTAGGATAACATCTGCTACCAGTGCGGTTCATCTTCTCTTTCGGTGGGTGAGTCGGGTGGAGTGGTCATCTTCACCGTCATGCTTCCAATATTGAATGTAGTCGCCTTCGTCACGCAAGTCTCCAATTCCAAATGGGTTTGGTCGTGTAGATACTCGTGTTTTGGCCTTATCGTCTTTGACCAAGGCGACTTCTATGCTCTTGATGAAACGCTTGAAAGGGACGGCTTCCCATTCGCATCTCCTAGCCGCGGTGGGCTTGTTGGTTGGAGCCGGTCCCAGGATTTGTCGAATGAGGGGCAATAGGTTGCGGAGAGAGTTGCGTGATGAGACTTACTTGAGATCGGAAACCTTCGGCGTATGTCAAGGCTCTCTCGGGAAGTTGTGTCACATTGGCAAGTTCTTGTGCGCGTGGGACGGTCACGAGGTGGTCCGGCAGGGCGTGTTGGAGACTCTTTCAGTGCTATCGAAGCCGTGAGAGGACGAGACTTCCAGTATGGCTTTGTTGTCATGTATCCAAGAGCGCCACTAGGATCATGTCGTAATTGGGATGTTCTTTGACTATGTAGAACTTTGCTTGTGTTGAGGCATCTCCCAATTTGACTTCAAGGTCGATGTATCCGTATGAATCTCGAGTTCTCCTCCTGAATCCGACCACGGTTGGATGACGAGTAGACTTCTTGCTTTGAGATCTTTGCGCTCTCAAGGTCTTGACGGTAATGATGTTAAATTCTCGAAGCCGTATCGATCAACGCGTTATCAAACTCAACGTTTTCAAGCAGTGACGGTTAGGAGTCCCCGATTTCCGTTGCTCATGTCTTTCGGGAAAGGCTTGGGGTTCTGTCTTGCTCTCTTTGGATGCAAACGTCTCCACGACACAACGTGGTTGAGGGCCGTGAATATGTCTTGATTATTTGTCCTTTGGAGAGATATAAGATTTCACACATGTGCTCCATCATAGATTGCACGGTCTTGCGAACAGAGTCCCCGGGAAATCATGCGGTTCACGATAGGTAGGGGATCTCATGAACACCTTCGTTTCCAAAGTTTGGAGTTCCCTGTCTCTACCTTTTCCACTGAATATTTGTTTCAACTTTGTTGCAATCTTTGGTTGGATGATGGACGAACTGTGGTAGCAACAATATCAGGATCTGCTATTTCTTCCTCGATCGGAGGACTTTGATAGGGGGTAGTTTACGGCATCATCTTGGATCCACGCTTCCAAGAGCTCATCACTTCGTTCATGGGAAAAGGAAAACCCGTGTCTTTGGCGTTTTGTGCGGGAGTTTTGTGCATTCCTTTTCGAGACGAAGTCTTGTGTCTTGAGGATGTTCGCTTGGTTTGTTGTTAGTTATCGAAGCTTTCCTCTTTTCTCCTCCGCTTACCACACTCACTGAAGGGCCGGTGTTGTATTGTTTGTTTGTGAGACGCCTGCTTCCTCGACTTTCACGCAAATCTTCACTTGAACAACTCGGGTTCTTTCTAGTAGTCTTTGGTGCGGTTGTTCTTGAACGTTTTGCGGCCGTGGAGTTCGAGAGAATGTTTGAAAGCCAGATTCTCTAACGGAGCGCGGTATATGGGTATCATCCCATTGATGCATGATTCCACCAATTGCCGTTCGGTAACATTCGGGTCGTGGCAGTCCGATTGCTTGGGTTCGAATCTTTTAACGAAGTCGTTGGGATGTTCATTGTTCATTTGGAGAATTCTTCCAGTGCGAAGCGTGATTTGTTGACACGAAGAAATACTTCTGTGAAAGCAGCGACCATCTCGCTCCAATTGGATATCTTTGTTAGGCGCAATGTTGTTGTACCAGTGTATGCCCTCCCCGTGAGTGATTTTGAGAATTCTTTTAGGCGTAAAACATGATTGTATTCATGTTCCCCAAGGCTTCAAGAATCGAGAAATGTGTTCACGAGCATTACCCGATGCGTCGTAGAGGGAGGCGGGGAGAGGTGTAACCTCTTGGTAAAGGAATCCGTTGCACATCCACGAGAGTACGGCGGGTGATGTTGGTGTTCGTCGTTCGGTCCCCTTTTCCTCGATTTTGGAGAAGTCGCTCTAGATCTTCACGCGTAATGAAGTTGGAAGGCTGGTCTCTCTCCCTTTGGCGCTCGGGAGCAACACGAGTTTCTTCATTCATGTGAGTCGAGTGGAAACACTCCGCTAGGGTGTATTGAACGTATCTCTCGCCGGCTCCAAGGGTTGCGTGAATCTTGCGGCAATCGTTCGATCAAAGTTTTAAGGAAAGTGAGTACCTCTTTCCGAGTTGCGGCCATATCTGTTTGAGTTTTAGCAAGAATTTCTGTTTCTCCATCAAGTCTGCAATGGTACTAGACGGCGATCTTCCTCTTGTGTCTCGGCTCCTCGTCCCGATGGAGGAGTGAAAGTTGTTGCTCTGGTAACCACCGGAGGCGTTACGCTCGAAGAGATGCCGGGATTTCGGGCACTCGCTGCAGTGATGGGAGGTGTTACACCTGCTTTGGGATGTCTCTGCTCCGCTAGTGTTGGTGACAGAGGTGCGGCTCCTCGAGATGTGTCGGCTACGGTAGCTCCATTTTGAGCACGTCGGCAGGGAGTGTTATCCACGCTAGCTCCGTCCGAATTGATTCTTGATCCGGACACGAGTTCCACCATCTTGAAATGAATTCTTTGATTGAATTGGTTCTAAGATCTACCCTTTTTGAAATTGATGAAATTGAATCGGATTTCAAAGAAATTGATTTCTGACAGAGAGATTAATCTCCCGGCTGTGGTCGCCAATTGTTGATGGGTGAAAACTACTCCTGCAGAATTTGGTAATTTGGGGTGTGGATGAGGAATGAATCTAAACCTTCAACAAATGCTGTTTTGCGCGGTGAGTGCTTGTAGATTCGAGAGATCAATCTGTGCAAGTCAGGCCTAAACCAAGAAATGGCCGTTCGGACTTGTTTCGGTCACAAAGTGAAGGAGATGGGGTTGATCTTAGGGAGGGAAGCGAAGAAGGTGTTGAGATTGTGAAGGTGTTGGCTTGCTTATGACTTGTAATGAAAGATGAGCAAGCTTACGGTTGATGCAAAGCAGGCTCACGAGTGTTTGAATACGGTTTTGTATTAACACTTGGTTTACGTAAATGCGAACTTGTGTTGTTCTCCGTTATTCCTTGTTGTTGGAAAATAGGGCGGAGAACCCATTTATACAAGTCATTGAGCCTCATTCACGTTTTCGTGGGAAGTGGAGGTAGTGGAATGATGGAGTAGTGGAGTTGTGTGTCGGTAACACACGACCAGTCTTGCCCACTTTTCTTGTTCATCTCTAACAGTCACGACTTCCTAACACGTTCTTGTGATGGCGCGTTGCACGCCGCCACGCTGTAAACCTTGGACCAATACCCAGTATGTATCCCGATTTGTGACATGATTGATATACGGAATGTGGATCGTGGATCACGGAAGATAACATGTAATGTTGAATTGAATAACTGCGTTATTCGGGAAAGTCGATACTTGTGGAGTATCGTGTGTATTTTATGCAGTCTTTGCATTACGGTGTGGTAAAGTGATGGGTAATGACTCCTCACTAACCAAATAACTCGACCCGGGGTTGTATAACCAAGTGGTGAAGTCGGACGGATGAGATGATGTTTGAGACACTCATCCGCGACCGTTGATGAAATTAGGGTTTTTTAAAGAGGTGCGCAAGCATCACTCTTGACTTAGTTGAAACCAAGCATGGGAAGGATTTTGTAGAGGACCGAGGCCATACATGCGTGTTGGCATGATGGTGTACACGTCCATGTCTCACCGTCTCATGAAGATGCAATCTAGGCCACTCAATTTGACCGTCAAAGAGGAGTGGTTGAGATCGGTTTGCTGCGAAATCCCTTGCCGCAAAGGAGTTGGAAACCGCATGACATCCCAAGTTTGGGCGTGCGTTCCAAGACGACCCATCTTG
Source organism: Papaver armeniacum (assembly GCA_023531295.1). Lineage (NCBI taxonomy): Eukaryota > Viridiplantae > Streptophyta > Magnoliopsida > Ranunculales > Papaveraceae > Papaver > Papaver armeniacum. The sequence continues at coordinate 14,169 of JAJJWW010006477.1, forward strand.
GTCGGTCTTGGTCGATCATACCAGCGTGTAGGTGGTAGGCTAGTGTTCACACCTATGCACGATTACCCCATGAAAACGTGATCTAAGCCACTCAAATCATGGGGTGAAGTTGAGCGGTCGAGATCGGTTTAGGATTTGGGAGATGTAACCGCGTGAGTTTGGTCGGGCGTTTTGGATTAGCCGGGCATGGTATGCCTTGTCAGGCCGCAAGAGGAGGTAGATGGGCCCGCGGTGGTCATCTTTGGTATGACCGGCCTTGGTTAATCAATCTGTGACCCTCCATTAAATGCGAGGAGAAGATGGACGCGTGATGACTTGAAACCCTAATTTTGGCTTTCAAAGCCGCGCGACCATGCTCTTTTAGGCGGACCAATTTGTTGTAACCAACCATGGTTGGCTTTGACCGATCGGTCAAGTGTGTAGGCTGGTCACACGGTGATTGTGTCGACATGCTCGGGCCCTTTGAGTTTACATCTACACCCTCCATCTATGCTGCGAAGATGGCCGGTTGAGACCGTTTTGCGACACATGTAATATGCCGCAAACCCTAATTTAGGGTTTTCCGTCCATAATGCTTGGTATGGGCGGTTTCTTGCAAGCAAGGCCGATGGTCGACCATACGGGGTCGGGTTGTGTGTATTCCATACCGCTTGGGGGTGATGGAATTGATGCGTAGTCATCAATCATGCTTGTGGAGTTGGATGACTGCGATCGAATCATATTTGGCAAGCTAAGGCCGTGTGTATTCCATACCGCTTGGGGGTGATGGAATTGATGCGTAGTCATCAATCATGCTTGTGGAGTTGGATGGCTGCGATCGAATCATATCCGAGACCGTCTGATCCAAGTCCGGATGCTCAATCGGAGCTAGTATAACTTGTAGAGAGGGCTCAATCGGGCTAGTATAAACACTGCAGAGGGGCTCGGGCTAGTATAACACTCGAGAATCGGCACATGCGGGTATTTCGTACATGGTTTCATTATAGTGCTTGGAGGTTCGTGTTACTCGTAAGAGTAACACTCGGTCGTCATGCCACACCGATAATGAGACGGGAAATACAAGGCGATATGAAATTCACGGGAAGGGGTTGTTGCTACATGCCCCGTTCTTGGTGAATTAAGTGAGGAGTATCCGTCACTTATAAACGGCTTTATCTTTTACAAGATGTCAGCGCATGATTTTCTGGTTTTTTACAAATTTAACCTTAAACGAAAATCCACCATCAACAACGTGTAATAAATTCTGCTTAATAGTACGGAATCATGCAAATACAGAAAAATG
>JAJJWW010006477.1:15473-101942 GCA_023531295.1 Papaver armeniacum
CTTTCCTCCCTAAGATCAACCCCATCTCCTTCACTTTGTGACCGAAACAAGTCTGGAACGGCCATTTCTTGGTTTAGGCCGGACTTGCACAGATTGATCTCTCGAATCTACAAGCACTCACCGCGCAGTGCATTTGTTTAAGGTTTAAATTCATTCCTCATCCACACCCCAAATTACCAAATTCTGCAGGAGTAGTTTTCACCCATAAACACCAGGCAACTTAGCCGGCCGGCCATGCCCTAGTCGTGGTCGGTCCCACACCTTGCAATCCCTAATCTTTCATAAATTATTATTTCTCTCATCTCGTGAAACTTCCCTGTTTCAGCAAAAATCATGGTTTCTCCATATTTTCTCAAATATTGCTCAAACCATGAAAAAAGCCAAAAGTCAACATGGTCACATGACCGACTAGGTTACTCGCGAAAAATATATTAAAATATTATTATTTTAATATTCACGAAATATTGATCAAACGGTCATACTTGCTCATTTGAGCAAAATCTAGAATTCCAGTCAAAGATCGAACTCTTCTGAAAATCCAAGATATTGCTCAAACGCACATCAAAAAATGCCGAAACTCTCAGGACTGAGACATGGGCATTATGGTGACACGAGCATACTCCCTTGACCACCAAGGGAGGCTCTAAGGCTTGCAACGAGCCGGTCCCACACGTTTTCACATTTTTGACCTAATTTGCGCAATTGCTCATATTGGGTCCAAACTCTTTCCAACCAACTTGGAGTTTGATCGAACGACCATCAGCTGGTCCCACAACCACCAAGGGCTGATTTCACACCCTCTTGGTCAGTCCCTCACTCTTCCATAATTAGGTTTTATCACCCAATGCTCAATCGAGCACGATTTCAATAAATGATGAGACTGGCATTTAATCGTCATTCCTTCACCAACCAACCGGTCAACTCATGACCCTGGTGTACGCTCACTCGAGCAATTGGGTATCACATGGACGTCCATAGTCTCATGTGGTCGGTCCCTCCTTCGCTCATGACCTATTTTCAGTAATTCTTCAATTAATGAGCAATTGATCAAAAATTTAGGGTTTCGAACAAACGCTCAACAAATCATCATTCTGAGCAAGTGCAAACACTAAATAAATTTATGTTGATCCAGCAAACAACACGCGGATTAATTATATAATATTTGATAATCTACCGATATTTTAATTAATATTTTATTGGGTCACGTCACCAATAAATAATTCGTCGAATTGAGAAATACTTGCTCAATTGCTTGAATATTGATCCAACTAGCAATATTCAGTAATTTATTCGTCGAATTGAGCAATACTTGCTCAATTGATCGAATTTTGATCCAACTATCAATATTCAGTAATTCGTCGAATTGAGCAATACTTGCTCAATTGCCCAACTTTTAGTAATTCGTCGAATCGAGCAATACTTGCTCAGACGCTCGAATTTACAATAATTGCACACGAGCAATATCAACATAAACATAAGAACTAACACGTTCAAATTCATAAATCACTGAGCATTCGTCAATCACGCTCAATTCATCAAAATATAGACTCATTGTCTAATCAGTCAACAACTGTCTAATTAAATACACGTCTGCCCTGCAGACTCCACAATTCATGACATCAATCACGTCACATGGGGGATATCAATTAGGGTTTTGGTCTGGCGGCCTACGGCACGTGGATTCATCCACGATGAGAATGTGAGTAAGTCGTGCAACGGTTGAAGGAGTTAGCAAAGTAGTGGGTGGACGGTTAACCAAGTCTCCGCACGACTGGGAACTGGTTTCACCACGATCTCCCACTTTCCCACTCTTTCACTCAAGAAACCGTCACACTTACAGGGATCAGGGTGTTCATCATTCTTTCAATATAAATAAGTCCAGATCGAGGACAGCAGATCATTATCATCATTCGTCAACAACTCGATTAAAAACTTATTCACAGAACTCAACTTTAGCAGTTCATCAATTTGCAGAAACCTTCAACACATCCATAATCCTTGATCATAATTGATCCCACATAATTCTCAGCTTTCCTCCTACAGATCAACCCATCTCCCTCTTTGTGACCGAATTTGACTCTGGAACGGCCATTGACTTGGCTTAGGCCGGAGTCCTACAGATTGATCTCTCGAATCTAAGCACTCCCTTTGCAGTGTATCTGTGTGAGGTTCAGCAGTTTGCTCGGTCGAAGAGTCTCGTCCGCACTCTCGACTCTTCACTTTCCTAAAAAACCAGCAAACCGTTTTTCCCCATCCACAGAGATCTAAAGTTAGTTTCATTCAAAAGAGTAGTGCAAATAAAGAATTAAAACAAATAATTTAATTATAAAAAACCGGTCATAAAATCAAAAACGACAGGATGGAGTAGTAAATGAAGGAAGATTTTGAGTGAATAACCTGAAAGAAAAGCAGTATTAAGCAAGCAAATGTAAACTGATCACTCCAGCACCATCATCATCAAGCAACAACCATCTCTATTTTACCTGAACCCTTAACACCAAAGACAACAAAAACAAGAGAGAGTATCAGCAGAGAAAGAAAGAGGAGAAACAAAGAAATCTTCAAGTTTGAGAAACAAAAAGGTAGAGGCGGAGAGAACAAGGGAGGAGGGGTTTTTAGTAGTCTTCTCTCCTCTTTTGTGAATCTTGTAGTTCCTCAAATAGCTCCGTGATTCTAAATTCATATTCAAGGAGTGAACTCTAAAAATATAAAAGCTTTTACAGTCAATTACTAAGCATAGACTTGTTCAATGATTCAGCACAAGAGAAATCTAAGAGATAGTATGGAAGAAATAACATTATTTACCTGTTGATATGATACTTTGTATCATACTATAACTAAATACGGAACCCCAATTTAGAAGATCAACAATATAGAGATAGTAACATACTGACCTGCTGGTTCCTTAAGTTAACAAACCCAAAACCCCTTGAACGCGCAGTCTTTTCATCCCCATATAACTCTTGCATCTCCAACCATCTCTGCAATTTCACCATCTAACTCAGCTGCAAATACTCAAACAAGCACCCATTCAGCTACCTCCTTCTATCATCACAACAAACAACATACTTCCTCGGCAGATTCTTGTTCTTAACCATCTCCTCCATTTTCTTCTTCTTCATGTAGCCTTCTAATTCTAATATTGCAACAAACTCAATCCATGATTCCCTGTCATAATCGAACTTACCTTCAACCCCATCAAGAACAGATGTTAATTCTATATGAGATCACAAATTGAAAGCTATCTAAAATCAAATCAATTTTATGGATAATACAGTATACAGATTTAATGTTTCTAAATCAAATCAAATCCTAAAATCATGAAACAAATACCCAACAAAAAACCCTAAAATCGGTTCATATTCTGAAACCCTAAAATAGAAATTAATAAAAATGAGTTCATATTTTGAAACATATACCTTCTAAGTTGGCAGGAATTCTTCAAAGTTCTTCATTACTTCAAACCCTAAAATGAAATCAGAAAAAACAAATCAAATTAGATCTAATTGAAGAAGAATGACTAAAGTCGATTCACAGATGAAACTAATCGTATCAGATTAACATATTCACAGATTACAAACCGTATTAGAAAAAAAATAGATGAAACCCTAAAAAAACAGATGATTGAAAACAGATGGAACCCTAAAAATCGAAAAGCCTATGACGATGAACACTTACATAAATCGATGATTAAAGATTATTGAAGATGATGGAGAAAACAAGAGAGGTTTCTGTGATGGTTTCTCGGCTAATCGATTGAACAAAAAAGAGAAGAGAAGAGAGGCAGGAGCGGAAAAGAGAAAGAGAAAAAAACATGAAAAATGAAACATCTCGATTCACTAAGGTAGGAGATAACCCTTACGTGTGGGAGGAAATATCCTCTAGTGTTACTCATTTTGGGTGGAAACACAATAGTACGCGTGTGAATGGCACACGCACAAACTCCAGGTGTGACGACCCAGTGTTATTGGCACGCCTATAAAAAAATTTGTAACGGCTTAACCCTGTGTTGATGGTGGATTTTCGTTTAAGGTTAAATTCGTAAGTAACCAGAAAATCATGCGCTGACATCTTGTAAAAGATAAAGCCGTTTATAAGTGACGGATACTCCTCACTTAATTCACCAAGAATGGAGCACGTAGCAACAATCCCATTCTGTGAATACATGAAATTCCTCCAGGTTGGAGCATGTAGCAACAATCCCTTCCTGTGAATTTCATATCAGCCTTGTATTTCCTGTACTCATTATCAGTGTGGCATGACGACTGAGTGTTACTCTTACAGAGTAACACGAACCTCCAAGCACTATAAGGAATCATTATCAGTGTGGCATGACGACCGAGTGTTACTCTTACGAGTAACACGAACCTCCAAACACTATAATGAAACCATGTACGAAATACCCGTACATGTGCCGATTCTCGGTGTGTTATACTAGCCCGAGCCCTCTCGGTGTGTTATACTAGCCCGATTGAGCCCCTCTCGGTGTGTTATACTAGCCCGATTGAGCATCCCAGACCGACCATATCGGTCGGATATGATTCGATCGCGATCATCCAACTCCACGAGCATGATTGGGCGACCCCCGGATCAATTCCATCACCCCCAAGGTGTATGGAATACACACGGCCCGACCCCGCATGGTCGACCATTGGCCTTTGCTTGCCAAGAAACCGTCCATACCAAGCATTATGGGCGGAAAACCCTAAATTAGGGTTTGCGGCATATTACATGTGCCGCAAAACAGTCTCAACCATCCATCTTCGCAGGTCTAGATGGAGGGTGTAGATGCACTCAAAGGGCCCGGAGCATGTCGACACAATCACCATGTGACCGCCTACACACTTGACCAATCGGTCAAAACCAACCATGATTGGTTACAACACATTCGTCTCTTTGAAAAGCATGGTCGCGCGGCTTTGAAAGCCAAAATTAGGGTTCAAGCCATCACGCGCGTCCATCTTCTCCGGCACGAATGGAGGGTCACAGATTAGATTAAGCAGGTCCGGTCATACCAGCATGACCACCGTGGGCCCATCTACCTCTTCATGCGGTCGGCCAAGGCATATCACGCCTGGCCAATCCAAAACGCCCGCTCAAACATGCGTGGATACACTTCCCAAATTGCAAATCGATCTCGACCACTCAACTTCACCGGACGAATTGGGTGGCTTAGATCACGTTTTCATGGGACGGTGAGACATGGGCGTGAACATCAGCCTACCATCTTCACGCCAAACCAACCGGCCAAGACCGACCAAGTCAGTCATCTTGGAAAACACGTGAGGAAAAGGGTATGGTGCGCGACTCCTTGCGGCATCAAACTCCTATCGCAAATCGATCTCAACCACTCAACTTTACCGGTCAAATTGAGTGGCTTAGATCGCGCCTTCTTGGGAAAGTGAAGTATGGACGTGCACACCGGCGTGTTGTCTACACACATGCCCGGTCGGTCCTCTTCAAAACCCTTCCCATGCTTGGTTTCGACCAAGTGGAGAGTGATGCTTGCGCACCTCTTCAAAAACCCTAATATTCATTAACGGTCGCAGATGAGTGTCTCAAGGCTCATCTCATCCGTCCAACTTCACCGCCTTGGTTATACAACCCCGGTCAGAGTCAATTGGTCAAGAAGGCGTCATTACCCATCACCTTACCACACCACAATGCAAGCACTGCATGAAATACACACGATACTTCACAAGTATCGACTTTCGAATAACGCAAGTTATTCAATTCAAAGATTACATGCTATCTTTCGTGGATCCACGATCCACATTCCGGTACATCAATCATGTCACAAACTGGGGATACATATCGGGGTATTGGTGCGGCGGTTTACGGCGTGCGGCGTGCAACGCGCCATCACAAGAACGTGTTAGGAAGTCATGGACGGTTAGAGATGAACAGGAAAAGTGGGCAAGACTGGTCCTGTGTTACCGACACACAACTCCACTACTCCATCATTCCACTACCTCCACTTCCCACGAGAAACGTGAATGAGGCTCAATGACTTGTATAAATAGGTTCTCCGCCCTATTTCCAACAACAAGGGAATAACAGAGAACAACACGAGTTCAGACGACAGAAACCAAGTGTTAATACAAAACCGTATTCAAACACCCAGAGCCTGCTTGCATCAACCGCAAGCCCGCTCATCTTTCTGTTACAAGTCATAAGCAAGCCAACACCTTCACAATCTCAACACCTTCTTCGCTTCCCTCCCTAAGATCAACCCCATCTCCTTCACTTTGTGACCGAAACAAGTCCGGAACGGCCATTTCTTGGTTTAGGCCGGACTTGCACATATTGATCTCTCGAATCTACAAGCACTCACCGCGCAGTGCATTTGTTGAAAGGTTTAAACTCATTCCTCATCCACACCCCAAATTACCAAATTCTGCAGGAGTAGTTTTCACCCATCAACAATTGGCGACCACAGTGGGAGATTAATCTCTCGGTTACAAAAATCGAATTCTCAATTTTCGGTTCTCGTGTCACGATGTATCTTCACCCGGAGTCCGCAGGTGGCTCAGATATCATGGGAAGCATAGCTGGAATGTTGGAGGATGTCTTGGCAAATCAAGCCGGTATCGCGATAAGCGGAGCGAGACATTTCGCCTTTTGAATGATATACAAAGACAATTACAAGAAGGGTCGATGGCATCCACTCGGGCGGCGCAAGAAATGTTGAATCTTTAATCGGGAGTCACATCTTTACCGGTGGAGAGGCAAAAGGGCGCGCAACCACGGGAGAAGAGACTTACCCGAGTACTACAATGTCTTAGGATAAAGAAAGGGAACCTGCGCCTATGGAGCCCTGCTAGAAGATTTGTATTTCAAAACTCTTATTGAATCACGGAAGACTGTCCAATCCACGTCGGCCTCCCAACCAGTGAAAGGAACGCTTGAGGAAGGAGAAATCAATCGGGAAATACCGAATACGGAGGATGGGGACGTTCAATCCGGTCACTCGGCAGGTGACATTACGACACCTTCTACATCCCTTTACTTAGGCAAGCGATCCGCAGATACGATGGCACTCGCAAGTCATCCAATTTCATCTCTTGTTCCACGTCAAAGCCGCGGAGAGACGTTACAACGCCCGCTAACGCAGGAAAAGCTAGACTCAAGGTACTTACATTTCCCCTTCCCAATGAAGAAGATTCTGGAACTGCTGGAGACGTGGGTACGAAATGGAGAGGTGGAGCTACCCCGTGTATGGCGTCCGCCATCGATCAAGAAGTAATGGACCCGAGGTACTGTCATTACCACCGGTTCCTTCATCACCCCACAAAGTGAATGCAACGCTTTAAAGCGCATTGTTCAGAGAAGCTTGGTTCGAGAGAGGTAGCTTTCGAGAGGATTTTCTTAGAAAGACTACTAGGTTTGATATAAGTGAGGCTTCAAAAGGCAAGTAAGTTTTACTCAACAACTTTACAAGAAAGATAGTTTAGAATTCACTGGGGACTTAGCATCCCGCACGTGGAGAAAGAGGCTCAGTGATCAAACGCCATGTTTGTTTCCATTCGTACCTCCCTTTTACATAACATTTGCAATTTCATGTAATATGTGCAATCATTCATGACCAAGATGCAAATCTCATTTAACATAATCTCTTTCAAAAGGGTTGTTCACAAAACTATCTCAAAATAAGCCAATTCAATTACCTATTAATCCAAAACCGGATGTCAAAGAAAATCCTCACTATCACTCAAAAAGAAGATCCTCACTATCACTCAAAAAGAAGATCCTCACTATCACTCAAAAAAGAAAAGCATATAAGAGAAAACGTAGAATCAAATTCGAGGCAAATGAACAAATTTTAAGAGAGTTGAAATGAGAGGATTATATAGCACGAATACTTCAAGGAAAGTCTTTAAGCAACAACTCATCCTTCTAGGCAAGAGAGACTTTCATCCTTTGAAGCACGTAGGAAGTTCCGGTGAATATTCCTCTTCTACCATACTTACAAGACGATGGGAGGAAAAGATGAGGATTTGATCCCCTCTACATACAAAATATACTTTCAAAACAAACCAAGGGAGAGGTTCATATGAGGATACCTCTGCAAGGATTATAGCTGATATTTTATTAGGTGGTTGACGTGGGGCTGCTTGACTCTGCCTATCGGAAGAGGTACCTTGGATTCCCAACTATATATGTAGGTTATACCCTGGTTGGGCGACCGAGGGTCTCTTCTTAGGAATACTCAAGGCGCCGGGTACCTGGTTGAGGCGAGTGCAGGATGGATGAACCTTGGCCTTCTTTAGACAACCTCTCAGAAGAAAGGTTTCACAAACTAAACAATTATAGAAGAAAGTTACGAAAGCCAAATCGAAGTCGGAAACATACCTCTTTCTTCTTCTCGGCCATTTGAATTCCCAAGGAACGGGCCCGTATATAAGGACCATTTAAAATCAAGGGTACAACCCACCATTTCTCATCTTTGGGAGGAGGTAGTATTATTACCCGGGTGCCAATCAATAGCATGAGCAATTTATCCTCGAAACATTATCATTTTTCTTGAGCGAACGCCCGGTGAGATTTCGCATTCACCATAGTTATCAACCGAGTAATTTTCAAAAAGTTTTCCCAGGTGTATTTCTCAAAAGTTATTTCAAGCCTCGCGAATTTGGGATTCAGCAGCGGTAGAGTATAAAGATCCTTTGCCCACCCAAGTTTCAATCAGCTAGAATACAATCGCCATAATTGATAAACGAAGAATTTTTCATGGGCCAAAATTTCATAAAATAAAGGCAACTCAGTCTGTACTGAGGAATAATCTATAATCTTTTGATCATCACATTGATGAAGGGAAAAGTTTTGCGAGGAAAGAATGGAAGAAGGTTCTTGATCAGAATGGTGTGACAAGTAAAACCCTTCCGAAACTGTTGGAACTTCTTCAAAAGAAGTTTTGTAAGCCGATGGAAGCCATTTTATCATTTAGATAAAGAATGGATGGAAGATTGGAGATTAAGATCAGCACCAGTAGCGAGGACGCAAATTGCGGAAGGAGAGAGTCAAAGAAAGTTGCAAGAGAAACTAAAAGAAGAAAACGAGGTCATTTAATTAAGAGACATGAATGGTCAAGAATAAGCGGTTGAAAGAGACGTATCGAGAAAAGACATTAATAATCAAATCCGTGTAAAAGTCGGATAAAGAAATCAAGCAAGAATATTATAAAAACTTTATGATGCTCCTCCCCTAGGAGAAGTATGAGGAGTGATGGGAGACGATACTTAGATATATCTCAAAGAAGCTTCGGAACTCCAAGAAGAATAGAGGTCAAAGTACTTTTCAAGTCAGGTATTCTTCCCCATTAGTTCCTTCATCAACCAAAATCAAAGATTGCTACCACAACAGATTTTCCTTAAAGATCGCTCTTCAAGCAATATTTAAGGAAAAAAAGGCAAGATGTAGGATCATAAGCAACGTACCACAAGACTCGCCTGTACGCGAGGAAAGGCAGAAACTAAAATAAATGACGCGATGGGAAATAACGACACACAAAATAGCCGTAAAGACATGGAACACGGCGAGGGTTAAGAAGTGTCGAGATTGAATAGTTGTACGTAAGCAACAAGACATTCAAAAATAAAGGATAAAACATTTGTCACCCTCATATAAAAGGGTGAGTTCGTAAAGGGGAGATCTTTTGAGAATTGTTAGGCAAGTCATTAGGAGAGAGAAAGAGAGACTAAGTGTAATTTGCTATCCTTCAATAAATGTTCTTGATCTTTCATCTCCTAATGGATTAATTAGGGCAAAATCGAGTAAGGGGTGTAGTGTGGGAAATCACGCTTGACTCAACAACTCATCCTTAAGGCAAGAGAGACTTTCATCCTTTGAAGCACGGCACCGCCGGCTTCGAGTTCTTTAGACAACCTCTCAACTTCTTATTCTGGCGAGCAACACAGTCCGGAAGGGACTTCATCATGTAGTTTCTGGAGCTCCTGAATCTCGGAGAACCCTCTGAAAAACCAAGGAGCATTGAAGCTGTACTGCGCAAACACGTCCCGATGGCACCTCCAGTCTTCAATCATCTCCTCAGAAACTGTTCGACCAGTCGTGATGCTCATCCCATGGATAGAAACTAAAGCTTCTTGGACGCGGTTGACCAATGCAAGACGACTCTTGAGCTTCGCGGTGGTAGCAATATGGCCGTGTTTCTTCCAGATTGTCGTGTACAACTTTTCAAACTGAACCAAACACGCCGAATCCACCAACCAACACATGACCCGGATAAGGGACAAGTAAAAGGAGGATCGAACAAAGCCCCAGCCGCATCACCGGCAATTCGGCGACCGCGGGAGTCTTGTCGATTCTGGGAGGCCTTTCGAAGAAGTCACCACAATAGCCATATGGTCCGGAGCCTGTTCAGGATGGATGCCAAGGGGAGCCGTCTCAACTACAGCGGGCACCGTCTCTCTTGCATTCCTTACGACATCTATTTCACTCTGGGTGCTGATTTCCGTCACGACCCCGTCGACAAGATCACTAAGGAAAGCGCCTTGTTCAACCGAGCTTGCATCATCTCTGTCGTGGTCAGAAAAAGGAGCGGTTTCTCCAGACTTCTCAGCATGAAGGTCCATACCGTCAGACTTCTCAGCATGAAGGTCCGTACCGCCAGACTTCTCAGCATGAAGGTCCATACCGCCAGACTTCTCAGCATGAAGGTCCATACCGCCAGACTTCTCAACATGAAGGTCCGTACCGCCAGACTTCTCAAAGATGAAGGTCCGTACCGCAGACTTCTCAAAGACGAAGACCCGCACCGCCGCCTTCCCGTTTTGAATGCGTGCCAACCTTGTGAAGGCATTATCTTTCGAAATTCCCGATTTAAAACAAGGATCGTTTTAGAAGAACTTACACTTTGGAGAAATGAAAGAACCGATGGGAGGAGATTTAAATACCGCATATTGGAAGAATTGAGGATTACCGGACCGCATGCTTGCCTCTTAGGTCTCTCTCCTACTTGGGGACCGCAATCCTCGGCTCTTGTCCGTTTGGCCGAAGTGGCTTCAACCGGAAATGCTTCATCAAGACGTCGAAGATGGCTCACTACGGAATTCGTCACAACACTCTTCGAAAATTTACGGAAGATCAACAGCTTGTTTCCCCCAAAATTCTTTATACCGTCGGTCACCACCGGGTTTCTCCCAATAGGCCGAAGGGAAGGCTCACCCTGGTCCTAAGAACACATTGGCGTTAAGAATTTGTGGAAGGAATTCTTAGGAGCCCCTGGTGGACGGATAAATGGGACACCCCGATCGAATCCCATTTGGCGAGCAGCCCTGTCAATGTTGTACGGAGTCACAGAAAATTCTCCGTCGAATAGAGACGGGACATATCTTGGAATGCAGCTGCGCAGGTAAATAATTTCCCCAGATCTCATGGTCTTGACATCGCACGCAACACAACGCCAGGATCGTCGGCAAAGGTCTTTGGTGAACGATGGAAGAGTGAATCGGCCCCCATGGACGAAAATCTACGGAAGAAATGTTGTCAAATACCTCCACAAGTTTCGCACCGGCTTTAGGACGCTTCTTATTCCATCGGAGTATTCTCGAGCCGCCGTACAAGTTAACGAGTGAAGGTACGGGGAGTAGGAGCATAACTTCTGAAGTGTTCCCATAAGAGCGCCTGAAGAAAAGCGAAGTGAACGTGCGACTCCACCTTCTTGTACCCGTTAGAAACGTGCATATCCATTGCTAAAGCGTCCATATGAGAATACAGCGATCCAAGGAACAATGCACCTAGAGGAAGAACTTCACCCTGCGCCAGCCTTATAGCAATCTTAACAAGCTCACCTCTTATGGTCTTCTTCCCTGAACCATCATCAAATATATCCCTGGATAGCCATAAAGACAGGAACGCAATCACGCTGAGCTCGTTTTCCAACTCTTGATTCAACTCTGGGTCTGCAGAAGACCACTCCGAAACCCACCAAGTATAAAAGCATCTCGCATCCTTTTTCTCCTCCTTGTCCAGACTCTCGAATCCCTCCGCCTTTTGAAGTATAGCATCATAATTACTTTGTTCCGCATCAGAGAGCTCGTAAAAAAGACTTCCGGCAACAGGCAGGTTCATTAATGCGGCTACACTCTCCAAAGTAATAGTCATCTCTCCCCATCTAGATATGGCTGTGTGAGTAGAAATACGCCACCGAGAAATGAAGGTGATCAAGCCCGCGGTGTCTTTCCTAATTTCGAGGGTAGCAGATGCCATGACCGCATCGAGAATCTGTGCTTTGGTCAAATTGTCCTTAATGCCCTTATTACTCAACATGCGTCTCATCCATCCTTCATAAGAACCCAGTGGAGCATGGCAAATCTTGAAGTCAATAGGAGAAGGCGGATATTCGTTTCTCTGGAGACAAAATCTCATCACAAGTGCGGAAGAAGAAAATGGATCATCATCCATATTTTTTCGAATCGGAAAGCAAGACTATCTTATGAGAAGGATGCTTCCTAATATTTGGAAAAGGCGAGGTGAACAACTCATCATTGATGTTCGGCACATCTTTGAAGCTATCAACACTTCCCGACTTGGCACCAAAGATTATCTTGGAAGACATATCGGCGAGAAGTTCTTTTCTACCGCAATGAAATAAAAGACAGGAGTTAGAACTTGTATGAAAGCATATGAGAAGTGTAGTCACACACGGCAAGACACAACTCACACAATGGCCGGTCCAAACATCATACAAGATTCGGTCGGTATTAATTTCAAGTTCTCCGGTATAACTTTCAAGTCAGTCTGGTATTGGTTTCAAGTCCGGTACAAGTTTCAAGTTCGGTGTGTTTACCTAAACAAACTAGGGTTTCACCGTTAAAAAAAAAAAAAGTGCGAAACTTACCTTGGACGGACGGCAGCTCCGGCAATGGACGGCAGCTCCGGCAATGGACGGCGGTTTCCGGCAACGGCTCCGGTAGCAACGATTGGTGGCGGCTCCAGCGGCAACGTTTGGCGACGGCAACAGGATCACACGGGAACTTGCTGAATAAAAAAAAAAAATCGTGAGAAAGGAAAAAGGGTTTTGTCTCTTTTATAGACAAAAATTAGAAGAATCCCAATAGAAGAAGGATTCCTCCCTTATTTGGTTTCCTCTTTTGATTCAAATACCCGAAGAAAGAAACCGGCCCCACCAAGGGATTCCATACAAGCGTGACGGCGTGGGAAACTAGCGGTCGACCAACACTCTTAGGGTAAACTCCTTTTATCCTGTCTTTCTCACATATGTATGTCACCATCTCATGCCTACCACACAATAGTGTAACCATTATGTGCTAGGCAGGGGACTTAATGTTGATGGTGGATTTTCGTTTAAGGTTAAATTCGTAAGTAACCAGAAAATCATGCGCTGACATCTTGTAAAAGATAAAGCCATTTATAAGTGACGGATACTCCTCACTTAATTCACCAAGAATGGAGCACGTAGCAACAATCCCATTCTCGTGAATACATGAAATTCCTCCAGGTTGGAGCATGTAGCAACAATCCCTTCCCGTGAATTTCATATCAGCCTTGTATTTCTGTACTCATTATCGGTGTGGCATGACGACTAAGTGTTACTCTTACGAGTAACACGAACCTCAAGCACTATAATGAATCATTATCGATGTGGCATGACGGCGAGTGTTACTCTTACAGAGTAACACGAACCTCCAAACACTATAATGAAACCATGTACGAAATACCCGTGCATGTGCCGATTCTCGGTGTGTTATACTAGCCCGAGCCCTCTCGGTGTGTTATACTAGCCCGATTGAGCCCTCTCGGTGTGTTATACTAGCCCGATTGAGCATCGGCACCGACCATATCAGTCCGGATATGATCTCGATCGCAGATCATCCAACTCCACGAGCATGATTGGACGACCCCGAGATCAATTCCATCACCCCCAAGCGGTATGGAATACACACGGCCGACCCCGCATGGTCGACCATTGGCCTTTGCTTGCCAAGAAACCGTCCATACCAAGCATTATGGGCGGAAAACCTAAATTAGGGTTTGCGGCATATTACATGTGCCGCAAAACGGTCTCAACCATCCATCTTCGCAGGTATAGATGGAGGGTGTAGATGCAGAACTCAAAGGGCCGGAGCATGTCGACACAATCACCATGTGACCGCCTACACACTTGACCAATCGGTCAAAACCAACCATGATTGGTTACAACACATTCGTCTCTTTGAAATAGCATGGTCGCGCGGCTTTGAAAGCCAAAATTAGGGTTCAAGCCATCACGCGCGTCCATCTTCTCAAGCACGAATGGAGGGTCACAGATTAGATTAGCAGGTCCGGTCATACAAAGCATGACCACCGTGGGCCCATCTACCTCTTCATGCGGTCGGCCAAGGCATATCACGCCTGGCCAATCCAAAACGCCCGCTCAAACATGCGTGGATACACTTCCCAAATTGCAAATCGATCTCGACCACTCAACTTCACCGGACGAATTGGGTGGCTTAGATCACGTTTTCATGGGACGGTGAGACATGGGCGTGAACATCAGCCTACCATCTTCACGCCAAACCAACCGGCCAAGACCGACCAAGTCAGGTCATCTTGGAAAACACGCCGGAAAAGGGTATGGTGCGCGACTCCTTGCGGCATCAAACTCCTATCGCAAATCGATCTCAACCACTCAACTTTACCGGTCAAATTGAGTGGCTTAGATCGCGCCTTCTTGGGAAAGTGAAGTATGGACGTGCACACCGGCGTGTTGTCTACACACATGCCCGGTCGGTCCTCTTCAAAACCCTTCCCATGCTTGGTTTCGACCAAGCTGGAGAGTGATGCTTGCGCACCTCTTCAAAAACCCTAATATTCATTAACGGTCGCAGATGAGTGTCTCAAGGCTCATCTCATCCGTCCAACTTCACTGACTTGGTTATACAACCCGGTCAGAGTCAATTGGTCGAAGAAGGCGTCATTACCCATCACCTTACCACACCACAATGCAGCACCCGCATGAAATACACACGATACTTCACAAGTATCGACTTTCGACTAACGCAGTTATTCAATTCAGCCTTACATGCTATCTTTCGTGGATCCACGATCCACATTCCAGACCTCAATCATGTCACAACCGGGGGATACATACTGGGGTATTGGTGCGGCGGTTTACGGCGTGCGGCGTGCAACGCGCCATCACAAGAACGTGTTAGGAAGTCATGGACGGTTAGAGATGAACAGGAAAAGTGGGCAAGACTGGTCTGTGTTACCGACACACAACTCCACTACTCCATCATTCCACTACCTCCACTTCCCACGAGAAACGTGAATGAGGCTCAATGACTTGTATAAATAGGTTCTCCGCCCTATTTCCAACAACAAGGGAATAACAGAGAACAACACGAGTTCAGACGACAGAAACCAAGTGTTAATACAAAACCGTATTCAAACACCCAGAGCCTGCTTGCATCAACCGCAAGCCCGCTCATCTTTCTGTTACAAGTCATAAGCAAGCCAACACCTTCACAATCTCAACACCTTCTTCGCTTCCCTCCCTAAGATCAACCCCATCTCCTTCACTTTGTGACCGAAACAAGTCTGGAACGGCCATTTCTTGGTTTAGGCCGGACTTGCACAGATTGATCTCTCGAATCTACAAGCACTCACCGCGCAGTGCATTTGTTGAAAGGTTTAAACTCATTCCTCATCCACACCCCAAATTACCAAATTCTGCAGGAGTAGTTTTCACCCATCAACACCCTGTTACGAATTTCAAAAAAAAATAGTAACGGCTGCTTCCTGTTACTAATTTTTTCTAACGGGAAATTCGTAACGGCCCATAAGCCGTTACGAGTTGCTGTTACGATTTCAGAAATTTGGTGTAGTGTTGATTCTGTTGGAATTATATTGGAGTTAGTCCATACAGATTGCCTAAACGAAATATTGGGTGTGGTTGTTGGGCCCCCGGCCCGCTTTTTCAAATCCATGGAGATAAATCCTGATATGTTAGAAACTCTAATTTCATTCTACCAATGTTTGGTGTTGACGACAGCCCAACAGTTGGTTTCGTAACTGCTGAGTAATTGTACATGTTTTCTGGCAGTTATCTCGTTTTCCTATAAATAAAAAAAGGAAAGAAAGATGTAACAAAGCTTTACAAGGGAACAATAATAAACTTATGGCTTTAGCAATTCAGAGACATCTATAATTCTGGACTAAAAAGAAAAATAATACAAAAAGGAAAACTATTGTACATAGGAATGAATCTGAAAATGGGTCCAACCTGAAGCTATGAATCATAAGATCAGTATTGATGCTGCTTGGATTTCAAAAACAAAACCATCTGGTTTTGCTTCAATTTTGAGAGATGATGCAGGTATGTTTGAAGCAGGGAGAGCAAAAGCTTAGGAATGCTTTAGGCGTCGCAATGTGCCAAGAAAATTAATTTGAGTAACTTTACAGTTGAAGGAGAACGTAAACTTTTTCCTGAGTAAATCTCAATGGAATCAATTCTTCAATCTCTTGGAGGAGTAAAGCCAATTTAGAGGAAGCAATGAAGATAGTAGAGACCTGTCAAATCTCTCAAGGTTTTTATTTTGTTCACAGATTACCAAATGCAGTTGCAGATATATTAGCTAAAGAAGCAAAACTCTTTTCTAGTATTTTTAACTGGCACAAGGTACTCCCACCCCTGTATTATTTCCTACCTTTCAGTAGATAAACCTAATATCAAATCTTATATGATATTAAACGGCTCAACTAACTTTGTACTAGTGGTTTCTAACACCCTTAATTAGCATTTTTAATGAATTCCTAATTCACAAAAAAGAAGAAGTCGATGTTGTAGTATCCTGCATCAGTTGGATGCCTTACAAAGAAAAATGCTAGTTAGTCTCACCAAGAGAGACCACAGTCATGAGCGGGACTAAAGATCAAATGCCATACCACAAGTTAAAAAAAATTGGCTTTTTTAGAGGTGAACCGCAGTGACAAACAACTAAAATTTTGTCCGGCGGATCTTATAACAACGCTTGAAGTTAGACGCATGTATTATGGGAGTTTGATGGTGAGGCGTATGTATTTTGGCCGTGTGAATGGGACGCAAGTATTATGGCCGCTTGATATGAGGCATATGTATTACTCACGCCGGATGTGGAACGGAGATTGAAAGAACGCCTATTGATGGGGAGGACATATTAGCCCCCTATTGTTGGGCGTGAACTATACAAATCCCCAACTGGGGGTAGATTATAACTACGCCTCACGCCAGGCACATGTATTGCACATGTTTTTCCCGGAGCAGTTTATAACCGCGCCCTTCCGAACGCTCATTCCAGATCCACTCCACTCTCATACGGTAACTATACTCACTGCCCACTCGAAATGGTCACTATACTCTCGCCTAACAACCCACGCTCGTAATACCTATTCCTCACTATATTTTTATTTGGTCTGGGTTGACGACTTGTCTCAAACCCTAGTTTTCCAGACCAAATATAACTATGATCTGCTCCATTGCGCTTCACTTTCGGACCAAATTTGGTCGTGACTGTGGATGCTCTAAGGCCTATTCCTACGCACATGCCAAAAAAAAAAGTTGTTTGGCGTACCAGGTGGCATGGAAAACCAACTGTGACATTATGGGAAAACCACGTAGCGATCGAGTTTCTAGCGTTTATCGTTGGCGATATTGTCAATAACGTTCGATATTTATTCTAGCGCTAGCGTTATAATTAATATCGCCAACGTTCGAATTTCTAACGCCTATAAATATTGCACATTTTTTATCTATTCTTCACACTTTACCTCCTCTTCCCTTCTCAACTTTTCTATGCTCTTCTGTTCTCTTCGCTAAGAAGATTATCTTTCGTTTTACTTCTTAAACAAATAGGGCAAGCACCAACATAAGCCAATGTCTATTTCCAAATGCTAGCTCAGTGGTGTTAATTGGTTTTCTCGAAGCATTAGAAGATTTAGAGCAAGCACCAACATATGATTGGGGGTCTCCAATTTTATCAGATATTTACATATCCCTCGGTGAATGATCGGCGTATGTCAAAGATAATTTTAATGCTTTTTTGGGAGTGTTGGAGGTAAGAACCAATATTTTTCACACTATTTTTTTGTTATTTTCACATGAAAAATTTAGTAACCAATAATGTTATTATTTTCAGTATTGGTGGTATACATATTTCCGTGTTTCAGAACCTTCTCTTAAGAATCACACCAATGTTTTTCCGGTCATACTGAAGTATGATTTCAATAATTAGAAACCAGAACAGATTGAAGATGGTCAACATACTGCTATTGTTCATAAGATTCAGTAGTTGTGTAGAACAAGCCTTAACCTTGTCACCCAGCCGTATGAAGCAATCCCTGAGTTCGAAGAAGAATAAGCTTAAAGAATGGTATGTCATATACCCACGATCTGAGTCACCACCGAGTCCTAGTTAGTCTACCGATCTGATGAATCGAGTCAGCAATTATGTTGTCTGAATTATAGTTTAGTCCTTCCTCGAGTTTTGTGTTATTCAATTGATGTTATAAGAGCCGTTGGCTGCTAATTGTTGTTACTGGGTATTAAAAGACCAATACCTGTATCTTATCTTCATCAATGAAAAACCAATTTTGCTTTCAAAACTGAAAGTTAGGCTCTGATTCTTCAGAGAGAAGGCATCTTGCTTCTACTATCATCTTCATCATCTTGTAGTTATACTTAGTATACTACAATAGGTATTAGACTTCCTTCCTGGAACCTGTAACCATGGCCACCAAATAATCCATTGCAGATCTCACTGTTACAGTGAATCAAAACACCCAAGCCATTACTACTATCCAATCTGAGTTCAATTCATTAAAAACATCAGTTGGTAATGTTGAATCCAAACTTGCTATCATTCTTAATCTCCTAGAAAAATCTCACCAACCACACTCCGATCTACCACCAGATCCATATAATGATGCTGAGACAGAAGGTTCAAATCAGTCTTCCAATGGGTTTCGACAAATTATCAAGACCTTGTATGCTCCACCCAGTAAGTTCTCTCGCACACCCAAGGTTGATTTTCCAAGATTTAACGGTTCTAACCCCCGCAGCTGGGCTCTTAAATGTGAACGTTATTTTGCTTTTCACAAATTCCTTGATGAAGATAGAGTAGATATGGCTGCAACTCATTTTGATTCTCAGGTAGATTCATGGTTCTTAAACTATCAACAAGGTAAACAATCTATTCATTGAGATGAATTTATTCGTGATTTATGTCTTCGATTTGAAGATATTGCACAGGATGATTATGTAGGTAGTTTTAATAAACAAGCTCAAACTACTACTGTGGAGGATTACTATGATAAATGGGAACATTACAAGGGCTTTATGGTTGCTAACAATCCCTCCTTACCAGAAAGTTTTTATACTCTCAGCTTTATTAGTGGTTTGAAAGAAGATATCCGCACCACTGAAACCTCAAACTACCTCTGAGGCTTTCTTCTTAGCAAGAATGCAACAAGCTTCAATGTGCCATCAACCAAAATCCCTCAAATCATTCTCCAGACCTTTTACCCCTACACCATTATCTGTAGCTCGTCCATCTTCAACTATTAAACCATTCTTCTCTTCATCACCTAATTACAACAAGCAAAGTACTTCAGTACTACTAAAACATCACCAGACAACTCAATTCCACCGATTAAAAGACTTACTCATGCTCAAATGCAGGCAAGGAAAGATAAAGGGTTATGTTATAATTGTGATGAATTTTATAGACAAGGCCACAGGTGCAAAACTCAACAGCTCTTCATGATGATTGCTGATGAGGACATAGAGGAACAAGACCAACTCACCACTGAAGAACCTGTTGTTGTTTCCCCTACCACTAGTGATTCCACCATTGAGATATCTTTACATGCCTTAACTGGTCATGGTGTTCATGACACAATAAGAATCTCAGGTCATTTGAACAAACAACCTATTATGGTTTTGGTGGATACTGGCAGTACCCATAGTTTCATTGACTCAACATTGGTGGACAAACTGTACATATATGCCTCTCCTACAGGTCACATGTTGGTCACAGTAGCTAATGGGGACAGCATTACCAGTAAAGGACTGTGTCACAATCTTCATTGGGAAATGCAGGGCTACCAGTTTTCCTTTGACTGAAGAGTTCTACCACTAGGAGGGTATGGCATGGTACTGGGAGCTGACTGGTTACAACAATTGGGAGATGTTACATTCAATTTTGCTCAACTCAAGATTTCATTTCTACATCAAGGCAGCTACATTACCTTGAAGGGGAGTTCTTCTAAACCTTCTCTCAGTCTTATTAATGGTTCTTCTTTTAGGAAATTTCTCAAAAGTAACACCCATACATTAATTGGTCAGTTTTTTTGCCATTTCTTCAACACCTGTAACTCCTATTCCCTCCCAAATATCAGAAGTTTTGGATTCGTTTCCTGATGTCTTTGCTGAACCAACTACTTTACCCCCTCCCAGAGCCTTAGACCGCAAAATCCCTCTTAAACCCAATTTTACCCCCCCCCCCCTTCTCAAATGCCATATAGATGCCCTTACATCCATCAGGATGTAATTGAACAAATGGTTCAAGACATGTTGTTTGCATGCCTAATCCAAGCCAGTCACAACCCATTTGCTTCTCCCATCCTCCTTGTTAAAAAGAAAGATAGTACATGGAGGTTTTGTGTGGATTATAGACAACTAAATGATATCACTGTTAAAGACAAATTCCCTATTCCATTGATTGATGAATTGTTATATGAATTGAAAGGAGCTATCATTTTTTTCTAAGATTGACTTAAGGTCTGGGTATCATTAGATAAGAGTGTATGCACCTGACATTCCTAAGACAGCTTTCAAGACCCATCATGGTCATTATGAGTTTAGAGTCATGCCCTTTGGCCTGACTAATGCACCTGCTACTTTCCAGGCTCTTATGAATGACATGTTTCAACCATATTTAAGGAAATTTGTCTTGGTATTCTTTGATGACATACTTGTCTATAGTTCTTCTTTGGCAGAGCACATTCTCCATTTGCAGCAAGTTTTCTCCATTCTTATACAACACTCTTTATCTGCCAAATTATCAAAGTGTGTGTTTGCTCCGCCACAATTGGAGTACTTGGGCCACTTAATCATTGCTAATGATGTAGCTGCTGATCCTGGCAAGATTACTGCCATGCAAACTTGGCCCTTACCTACTTCTTTGAAACACTTGAGAGGCTTTTTTGGATTGACAGGCTATTACAGAATATTTATACAAGGCTATAGCCCTATTGCTAAACCTCTTACTGACTTACTGAAGAAAGATGCATTTCTGTGGAATCCAGCTGCTCAACAGGCCTTCCTTGATCTTAAAGCTGCAATGACAAGAGCTCCAGTCTTAGCCTTACCTGACTTCTCCAAACCATTTATTTTGGAAACTGATGCTTGTGACAGAGGTGTATGAGCATTCCTCATGCAGGAGGGCAGACCAATTTCCTTCTATATCAAAGCTTTGGGACCTAAAGCTTCAGCACTGTCCACTTATGAGAAGGAGTTTCTGGCCATTGTTATGGATGTGCAGAAATGGAAATATTACCTCTCTCATAGCCAGTTTATTATTCACTCTGATTACCAGAGCCTCAAATACCTTATGGATCAGAGACTCTCCACTGCTCTTCAACAAAAATTGCTCAGTAAATTGATGGGTTTTGACTACATTATCAAATACAAAAAAAGTGTGGACAACAAAGTTGCAGATGCCTTGTCTAGACTACCAGAATAATTTGCAAGTTGTACTACCATCTCCTTAAGTACTTCTCAATGGAGGCAAGATATTATGTCTAGTTATGAAGATGATGCAGTGGCACAACAACACATTTCTCAACTGATTCTTTCTCCATCACATTCTCAATTTACTTACAAGGAGGGTATCTTGAGATTTAAGGGGAGACTTTACATTATCTCAGGTAACAATATTAAACACTCTATTATCTACTCATTACATTCTTCTGCTATTGGGGGACATTCTGGCATGCTACGTACCTACCAGAGGGCAAAGATTTATTTCTTTTGGCCTCATATGAAGACAGATATCCTTCAATTTGTGGCTTCATGTAAAGTCTGTCAATGCAATAAAGGGAATTCTAATCTTCCGGGTGGCCTACTTCAACCCTTGCCAATACCTGAGGCTGCTTGGCAAGATATTTCTATGGATTTTATTGAAGGACTTCCTCTCTCCAACAGAAAGAGTGTTATTTTAGTGGTTGTTGACAAACTCATCAAATACAGTCATTTTATTCCTTTGAGCCACCCCTTCACAGCTGCTACAGTGGCACATGAATTCCTCAATAACATCTTCAAGCTACATGGCATCTCAAGCTCCATTGTCAGTGACAGAGACAAAATATTTATCAGTCAATTTTGGCAGGCTCTGTTCAAGTCATTGGGTACAAATCTTAAACTCAGTACTGCCTACCATCCACAAACAGATGGCCAGACTGAGAGAACAAATGCTTGTGTAGAGCAGTACCTCAGATGCATGACAAGCTCTCACCCAAAGCAATGGACTCAATTGTAGTTGCAGGAAATCCCACACTACACCCCTCACTAGAATTTACTCAATTAACACATTTGAAGATGATTAATTATATATTTTTATTGATAATCTTCTTTGAATGTTTACAAAGATAGATAGATCTGATCTAAAGAAATTACCATTACTCTAGATTTTCTCTCTCCTTATGACTTGCTTAACAATTCAAAAAGAACTCCCCTTAAACAGATTAACTCAACCCTTTATATAGGGTAATATACAGTGGATGACAGCTAAGCTGTCCTTTATTTTCGGGGATAACTCGCGAAGTGTCGCGAGTGTTATAAACATTCTTCTTTGCGACATTCCTAAATCTCGCCAAGTCTTCACACTTTTCTCATGTTTTGGTTGTCGTCATCCATTGCGTCATTTATATTACTTCCCTGCGACGCCTTCGCAATGTAGTCGTTTATTACTCTCGCAAAGTATTGATATCGCGATATTCTGCCCCTACATCTTGCCTCTTCTCATGTCTTCTCTGCGAAGAAGAGAATGTCATGAGAACCAATATTTTAAAATGCCGCAACTGCTCATCTTTATCTCACGATTGTTCATTTTTATTCGTTTCATTCATGTACGGAATTTATTACAGGTGTTTCTTCTTCCACTATTTTCTTGACACGTTTCTTTCAACCGCTTATTCTTGACCATTCACGTCCCATCTCACATTAAATGCATTGGTTTTCTCGAGGATTCTCATCTCTATATATAGTTTTCTCTTTTTCTCTTTTATTTTCTTTCTGCAACTTTCCTTCAGATTCCTTCCTCTGTAATTTGCATTTCTGCTACTGTAAATCCTTTTTTCCTTCTCTTGCTTTTTGCTTCTCCCTTCATTCTCATACTACTCTAATAATGGCTTCGCTTGGTCGTACATCTGCACCCCTTTTCAATGATGTTCAAAAGAAGTTACAAGAAAAGGGTTTCACTTTATCAACCATTCCTGATCAAGAATCTTCATCTATACTTTCTGCAAAATTGTTTTCTGATCATCAATGTGATGACCATAAAATCATAGTCTCGCTAGGTCAACTCCTCGCAGGACTTCCCATTCCTCTATATAATCCCGAGATACCATTATTCTATGAAATCCTTGCTCATGAAAAGTTCTCGCGAGTTGTTTATCAGTTGAGTGGCGACTGCATCCGTTTAATGCTTGAATTCGCAAACCGTGGCGCTGGTAAAGGATCTTTATATCCTCGCTACCGTTAGAGATCCTAGATTTGTAAATTTGGAGATAAGCTGGCGAGAAGTATACCGTAGAAAGTTTCTTTGCGAATTATGCGGTAATAAACATGAGAAATGATAAATCTCATTTGGGACGCTCGATCGAAGAAGAAAAAAGATAATGTTGATCTTTGATAAATCGCTCATGCAAGATATTGATTGGCATTCGGGCAATAATAGTACTCCTCGTCATTCCAAGGATGAGAAATGGTGGGTTGTCCCTTTATTTTTGAATGGACCTTACATCGCAGGTTCACATGTTCTTCTTGCACACCTCGCGAATTACCATCCTTGGGAGTTTAAGTGGTCTGAGGAGGCAAAAGAGGTATATTTCCTTTTTTCAATTTCGCTTTGCGTCATTTTCTTCCTTTTTTACTTATTAAACCTTTCAAAAAAATTTAGATTGCCAGAATGAGAAAGAAGTATAAAGAAGATCCAAAGGCGAGTACCCTGGCAATACTCCGATCACTCACGGATGAAGTAAGAAACATTTTCTTTTGTTATTTTAAACAATATTGTTGCCTCTGTTTCTTATCTTCATACGTGTGCGAAGGTTGATTTTGAAGAAGCTGAAGCTGCTAAGGTTAAAGGCAAGGGTAAAATCATTTCTCGCAAGAATAAATCTTCTGGTCCATCTTCTAAAAAACGGAAACTCCAATCTCCTTCTCATTCCAATTCCCAAACCAGCGAGAACACTGACGAAGATGAAAATGAGATTGGTACTTCTTCTGTGAAGGAAAATCATTCAGTCACCTCTGTTATGGCGCAGTTATCTGGTATCTTCTCCGATTCTATGCAAGTATTAGGCGATGATCATTTAACTGCAACCTGCAAAGCTCTCGCGAATATTTGCGATGCCCCGCTATTAGAGGATAATGAATCTTTTCGCGGAGTTTCTCGAACATTGACTTCCAGCCACTTAAATGCTCTCACTGCTTTGGTATGTTCATATTCCTTTGCTTCTTTGTAATTTCGATTACAAGCTTTATCTTAACAATTTTTTTTTTTTTTTTTCTTTGGGGAGTTCTTTTGTTGTTGCCTCAGATCTCGAGAGAAGACGCGACAACCTTGAAAAGAAGAATCTCCAACTTAAAGAGAAGATTCGAGAACTAGAAATTGAGGTTGCGATGTCTCGCAAGAAAGATGAAAGAATTCAACAATTGGAAACTGAATTTGCTTCTCAGAAGACTAAGATGTCTACTCTTCAAAGTGCAAACCAGCAACTTTATGGTATAAAACTTTTACTCTTCAAATCGTCTTTACTTTGTCAACTACTATTCTTTGCCTGATTTATTATTTTCATGAACATATATAATCTCTCTGAAGAAGCCATTCTTCTCCATTCATTTCCCGAGCCTATGGATAATGATGTTCTTCTCACCCATCTCAACGAGTCTTTAAGTAACTCATCAAACAAAATTGATTCTCTTTCATTAAATGAACTTCGAACCAAATGTCGCCTCTTTGAGATTGAACATAGAGCTAGTTTAGGTTTAGCCAACCGATTTAAACAAATGTATCTTGATTCCCATAGAAAAATCGAGCTTCAAAGGAAGAAAATTAGTGGCCTTATAGATGAGAAAGACCGTACTGCTAATAAGGGTGCACAGGCATTAGCAACATTTCAAAAATCTCTTCTCGAATTACAAATTGAACGAGATGAATCCCTTCGTCAGAATGCCATACTTATGAAGCGAGAAGAGCAAGTTCGTTCGCTTCTTGTTATAAATAATGATGATGAGTTCGCTTGGGCTGCAAAGGTTCTAGATAATGCCAGGAATAATTTAGGTGTTGATGTTAGTCTTCATACCGAGCATACTGCCTTGGTTAAAGATATGATATCTCGACAGAGAGAAGGTTGTTTATTATACTTTACCGCTCTCTTTACTTCGTAGTACTCGTTATAGTGTTGTTAATTCATTATCATATGTTTTGCGAGAATCTCGAGAAGAGATTTCAAACAAGGATTGAAGAACTTGAGTCCGAAAAGGGGAACTCGCATGAGAAGGCCTTTCTCTTCGCAATAACAAGTATTCTAAGTTGAAGAAACAAATTTGCAAGCTACAAAGTGGCGAATTTCAAACAATACTGATGTTCGTTTTCGCAATCAAACTATTGAAATGGTTTGCAATGATCACCGCATTCCTCTTAGTTCATATCCTTGTCTTCGCGATGTTATTCCTGAGGATACGCCTTTCTCGGATGTTTCTGATAGTGAAGCTAGCGAAGAAGAAGATTCTAGCGAAAAGAATGATGGAACTGAAGAATCTGGCCAAGAAGAAGAATCCTCAAAGAATTAACTTATTTTTCTTCTTTCGCTTCTTGTAATATATATACTCTTTCAATCTTCTTGGATTGTAAAATATGAATTCAATCTTCATTTTCTTTACTTGCGCGTATTCGTCAAGCAATTCTTCTTTATAATTCAGCTAACTATCATTATGAATGCATAAATCCATCATGTGGAAATGAATAACAAGATTTTATCCTATTCATTCCCATACTTGCCTCTGTTATTCATTTTCAAATGAGTGATTTAACCAATTATATCTGAGTAATGAAATCTCTGACTTCATCCTTTATTATTTGTAACTCTATGATGGAACATAATCGTTTTCGCAAGCTTACTCGCTTCCTCAATTTTATGCATGTCTATATGTTTAGTTATGTTGAAGTTCATTATTGCGACAAGATCGCAGGATGTCTTCACAAATGAAGAAATCCATTGCTCTTGCCTTATCATTTTTGTGTGGTCTTATTTTGCCTTCCTAATTAAAGGTCTTATTTCGCCACCCCCTCGTTGCGACAAAATCGCAGGACGTCTTTACATTTTCATGTAATGACCCATTGACCTTGTCTTATCATTTGTTAAGTATTTTTGCCTCTGCAGGATATTTTTCTGCGACAATATGACAGGCCTAAATACTCTTGCGAGTGTAAAATCCCATGACATTGCCGTCTTTGCGACGAAATCGCAGGACGTTTTTGCATTTTCATGCAAAAACCCATTGATCTCGCCTTATCTTCGCGTTAGTATTAGTGCCTCTTCAGGATCATCGCACAAATATGACAAGCCTAAATTCTCTTGCGAAAATAAAGCCTCATGAC
The DNA here is from genome assembly GCA_023531295.1 of Papaver armeniacum. Classification (NCBI taxonomy): domain Eukaryota; kingdom Viridiplantae; phylum Streptophyta; class Magnoliopsida; order Ranunculales; family Papaveraceae; genus Papaver; species Papaver armeniacum. The sequence goes on from JAJJWW010006477.1 coordinate 42,359, forward strand.
ATTTGCGTCTTTTGACACTTATCAGCTCCCTAATGGAGGGTGCCGCCCTTATCTTCTCCCTGGTTGCCCCTTCAAGGAGGCGTACATCGGCCATACAAGACTAGCTCCTCCCATCCGGTCTTAACAACAACCAGTTGTTTTCGCAGCCTCTTATCCCTTATACCTATATGGCTTATGGTTACGAGACTGCACCCTAAGTGGAGTTTTCTTCTGGCCGAGTGCAGCATATACCAAGACTCGCCAAGAATGGCCGAGACACTTCAAATGCCCCAGGCACTCTTGGCTCAACCGTGTACCCCGGCGCCTTGAGCATACACTGACTCCTAAGAAGAGATCCTCGGGCATCCAACCAGGGTATAACCTTATATATATAGTTGGAAATCCAAGGTATCTCTCCCGGATAGGCTTTCATGGGCCCCAAATCTCCATGACTCAGGTTCCAGGAGCGGTGTAACCTTTCCCCTGAGCCATGTCAAGAGATACCCCCTTATATGACGCACTTTAGGTCTTACATTTGCCTCTTGCGAAATATCATTCGCGAACTAAGGTGTACGCCATAAAAGTTCGTCCCATTCACTCACTCTTTCATTTTTGTTAATTCATTCAATCATTCATTTTGTTTGCGAAACCATCGCACAATCATACATTGTTTAATCATTTTTGTTGTTTAATTCTTCAATCAAATAGTCATACATTCTTAATGGCGAGATTTTCTTTCTCTTACTCTGAACAATCCTTTGTTGTTACTCTTTGACGATTATTCACTTCTTATACTTTTTGCTCCTGCTACTCTCTGCCTCTGCACCATTCAAAACAAATTTTTAGCTTTCGATCCAACTTCTATTACGAACGTTTCTTTCCCCTTTGATGGTGGTGGTGGAAATTGTTGAACTTTCTCTTCACTTTTTAGAAAGTGATTCAGCTTCCCTTGATCAATCATTCTAAGAATGATTCTTTTTATGTTTCTGCAGTCATTTGTCAGATGTCCATGAAAACGGTGGTAAGAGCAGAATTCATGACTTCTATCACTTGGTGGTGGTTCACTCCCCATGTTCCATGGTGCAGGTATGTTTTCCATCAGGAGTATAGCTTCCCATATTTTTTCCACACTAGTATTCAGTGGTGGCATCTTGATTTCTTCCCATACTACTCTATGACGTCGCTGACCTCCATGATAATTCTGTTTTTGACTTCCATAAGTTTCTTGCGAGTGATCAAGTCTCTGAATTTTGTTATTGCCGCCACGGTTGTAGTAATTTCTTTCTCTTTCAAACTCTTCTTGATCTCGGTTTCCCATGGCAACTAACTTTGGATGTCCATCATCTACCACTTTCTCTTGTTGCCCTTGCGAGGTACTCGCCACTGTGTGTATTAACCTGGGTAGCAAACTCGCATTCGCAGCATTTTAACTTGTATTCGCAATCGGGTACGACTCCACCTCATTTTGCCTTTCTTCCAAAGCAATATATTCCTCTTGCAATTCTCGCAGCTCCGTCATCGTGATTGTATTCTTGACTCTAAAAATTTGAATATATAGCAGATTGGTTGCGAACATAGCGTTTATAAATGATAAAATGAGATATCTTTCATCCACTCTTCCAGCCATCTCGCTACACATCGTCTTCCATCTCACAGTTAGGTGTCTTAAACTTTCGCCAACCCTTTGTTTTAGCCCAAATACATCTTCAATTCCTGGTCGCGAGGAGTTGTTACTTATGTAGGCCCCTAAGAATATATCTTGTAGATGGTTGAATGACGTGATGGTGTTTCTTGGTAAACCTTCAAACCACTTCAGTGCTTCTCCTGTTAAACTTGATGCGAAATATTTGCACAATATAGCGTCATGACTTTCCCATTGTAACATACATCTTACATACGCTTTGATGTGTTGTATTGCACAAGTTGTTCCATCAAAAATGCTTGGTTAACGCAGTAAATTGCATTTTGGGGTATCCCACCTAACCGCACCTCTAAAGTAAAGGGGGTTTTTGCAAGCTTCCTCGATTGCCTCATCTAATTGTCTTCTTCCTCCACCTCCTCTACTATTCAACATTCCTCTCATCTCCGCCAATTCTCTTAAAATTTGTTCATTTACCTCAGTGTTCGGATTCATTGGTCTTTTTAGCTCTGTTTCTCTCCTTCTGCGTTCACGCCTATCTTGGTTTTCTTGTTCAACATTCTCTTCTCTTCTTTCTCTGCGACTTTCTCCTTCATCTCGTTCGCGAATGTGCACACCATTGTATCTATCATTTTCTCTTCTTGGTTGTCTACCAATTCTCCTTTGTACTCTTTCATATTCTTCGTTAATATTTCCATTGTTGCGATTTTGCTCGCGCCTTCTTTCTCGATTGTCATGATTGTTCTGCCGAACTGCTTCCTCCAATTCCTGTTCTTCCATTTATGCTCTCAATCTTTCCCTCTCGCGAGATAAACGTGCTTGTTCAATATAATGTTTTTCAATGTCATCTTCAATTTCCTTTTGTTTCCTTCGTGTTTCTCTCCCAAGCAATATTCTTCTACCTTCTCCCTGATTTTCTTCATTAATTGGATCATTCTGCCCTTGACGCTGCCTATTTTCTTGAATTCCGTCATTTTGACCATTCTGTAGATCTTCAGGACGTGGAATATAACGATCTTCTACTACTTCTCTTCCTTCACGACCTCCTTCGCCAAAACTTAGTTCCCTTTCCAAATTTTCTTCATTAACGTTTTCTGCAGGTAATGTTTCTGCGAAGATTCTTGATCCGTTATTACTTCTCGATCTTCTATTTTGCAGCCTCCTATTTTCCATCCTTAATTCGTGGTTTTGCCTCGTTAAATTTGCGCGTTCTTCTGCTTCTAGACGCCTTTCTTCATGTATTGTTTGTCTCAACGTTTCTAATGCTACAATTTCTTCATTTCTATGAGCCGTTTCTCCCATTTCTTCTCGATTTCTCTCCTCTTGTCCATTATTCATCAGTTGTTGCACTTCTTCTCTTTCTTCCATAGAATCTGATCTCCATGTATGCACGTTCACTCTATCATAATCTATTACTCTATTCAGTGTTGGTTGAATTGGTGGTTGAATTTGACCTTCTTCTCTATCTCTTGCATTTATCCTTGATGGTTCACCTACTTCATCTCTCCTTTCCCCAGCTAATCTCCCACTTCTCCTTACAATCGTTGGTTGTTCTGATGCATTCCTTCTTCTAGCCATTTCTCAAGTTTAGTAACTTGTTAAGAATTATTCAAAATTTCTTTCTTGTTACACCTGATTCTTTCAATTCACAAGGTTGATCTTCTACTCACTCCCTGTTTCTAGCGCATATGTAGTTGCAGGAAATCCCACACTACACCCCTCACTAGAATTTACTCAATTAACACATTTGAAGATGATTAATTATATATTTTTATTGATAATCTTCTTTGAATGTTTACAAAGATAGATAGATCTGATCTAAAGAAATTACCATTACTCTAGATTTTCTCTCTCCTTATGACTTGCTTAACAATTCAAAAAGAACTCCCCTTCAACAGATTAACTCAACCCTTTATATAGGGTAATATATAGTGGATGACAGCTAAGTTGTCCTTTATTTTCGGGGATAACTCGCGAAGTGTCGCAAGTGTTATAAACATTCTTCTTTGCGACATTCCTAAATCTCGCCAAGTCTTCACACTTTTCTCATGTTTTGGCTGTCGTCATCCATTGCGTCATTTATATTACTTCCCTGCGATGCCTTCGCAATGTAGTCGTTTATTACTCTCGCAAAGTATTGATATCGCGATATTCTACCCCTACATCAATGGCTGGCACTAGCAGAATGGTGGTTCAACACCAACTATCATACAAGTTTGAAGATGTCATCCTTTCAAGCACTGTATGGATACCAGCCTCCTCACCTGATCTTCCCAATTGCAACCACAACTTCAATTGCTTCAGTGGAAACTTATCTAAAGGCTAGAGATGTGATGCTCCAACTCTTGAAGGATGATTTGACTAAAGCTCAAGCTCGAATGAAATTCTTTATAGATCAAAAGCGTACTGACAGAGAATTTTCAGTGGGAGATATGGTCTATCTGAAGTTGCAACCTTATAGGCAATCCTCAGTCGCCATCAGAAAAAAATTTAAGTTATCTTCTAAATACTCTGGACCATTTGAAGTGTTGCAGAGGATTGGCACTGTTGCTTACAAATTGAAGCTTCCAGTTGGTTCCAGAATCCATCCCATATTCCATGTGTCGCAGCTTAAAATGCATATTGGACTTAAAGCTTCAACTGCGTCCCAATTGCCAGTGGTGGATGATAAAGGACAATTTGTGGTTGAACCTATTTCTGTTCTGGACACTCGCCTGACTCTTAGAGGTGACACCTCTATTTCTCAAATTTTGGTTCATTGGTCCAACTCAGATGCAGAGGAAGCTACTTGAGAGGACTTGTCTCATATTCAAGCACAATTTCCAGATTTCATCCTTGAGGACAAGGATGTTTAAAGGGGGAGGCATTGTCATATACCCACGATCTGAGTCACCACCGAGTCCTAGTCAGTCTACCGATCTGATGAGTCGAGTCAGCAATTATGTTGTCTGAATTATAGTTTAGTCCTTCCTCGAGTTTTGTGTTATTCAATTGATGTTGTAAGAGCCGTTGGCTGCTAATTGTTGTTACTGGGTATTAAAAGACCAATCCCTGTATCTTATCTTAATCAATGAAAAACCAATTTTGCTTTCAAAACTGAAAGTTAGGCTCTGATTCTTCAGAGAGAAGGTAGCTTGCTGCTACCATCATCTTCATCATCTTGTAGTTATACTTAGTATACTACATGGTACAACTAAGCCTTACAAGGATCGTGTTATACAACCTTATTTTTGAAAAGGGTGTTTGGTATTATGGTGAAAGACAACTTTTTCAGTTGCAAAGAAGATCAATGATAGCCGTCAACCCCTATCCAAGTTCAGAGGTTTCTGAAGACGACTACTTCAAATTGATAAGGGAAGGTCATCATTAGAAAGAAGATGATGAATTGATCTGGGAGCCAATGGACATAAATGAGTACCTATTTTGGTTTAACACTATTTTCAAGCCTAATATTGCTATGCAACCGCAAAGTTTGGGTCGGATGGATTTCCCTGCTTTAGGTAGGATGCCACTTTACGATGAATTTCTTCCTTCCCAACCTCCACAAGAGACGGGCGACGCATTTGCATATCATTCTCAAAGTTCATCGTCAACTACACCACCATTTTTTTGAGATGTACAGACTATATCCACCACATCTGGAGAGATTGTTATTTATCCAATTGCTTCTAGTGCACTTGATCGGTCTTACCCATACTGGGGGATTAATGATATACCGGAGCAGTATCATACCTAGTTGAACGATTATCATGCTCTATTAGATGGATTTCAGAAATTCCACTTGGATGAGTTACAAAAACTGAGGGATAGCATGATGTTTGACATGAGTCAAAGATTTGGCGGGTAATGATGGTTCGGGTAGTAATAGAGGCATGAGTCCCAGTGTTAGAGGAATGAGTCCCAGTGGTAGAGGAATGACTCATTTGAGTCCCAGTGTTAGAGGCATAAGTCCAAGTCGAAGTCAGCGAAGTCATGGAAGTGAAAGAAGTTTGAGACGTCAACTATGCAGGAGGTACCAGAAAGTTCTACTCCAAACCGAGTGTTAGATACTCAAGTAGTACGTGGTGGTGATGAAAACATTGCCTTTGATACAACTCATGCACGTCTGTTTAGTTATTTGCTAACTGACATAGTGACTCCAGGTGGTGGTGTGAACATGAAAGTAGTCAGGCAATCAACTCTGTATACCCCAATTGCCTCAATCTCATCAGCATTCCAACCATTGCAGCAAACTCCTCCAGCATATCAACAACACACATTTCAAGATTTATATCATGTTCCCATACGCCCTGAACCCATTATTTATCAAGGTTATGGTGATTCTGATGAGACTCAAGCACCAAGTGAGTCTCAAACCGGATCGCTAACTGATATGTTGAACAACACTATTGATCCAGAAAACGCGGGCAATTGGATCTTTGGCCAGGGAGGAAATGAGTAGTTTATGGACTTAATTTAATTTAAGTATTTCTAATGTAATCTTTTTATTTTAATTAACGGAAACTATATTTTAGATTAATATTCAAATAAAAACTAGTTTTACATTTCATTCAAAATTAACCTTAATTGCATAACACAATACTTAAAAATCAAATTCTTGCACGTGAACGTTGTAGAGTTCATAACATTCGTCGTGACTAAACCATCTTCCGTTGTCTTCGGCAAATTTGGTATGAGCTGTAATTTTTAGTTCTTCAGTTGACAACCCAGGAGTATCCCCTTTTATCAACCACATAATTTGCTGATACTTTCTCACATCGTTATTGATGAAACAATAACTATTTTGAAGACACTCATTTGTTCTTCTTGAATTTACGCGACTTAACGTCATAAACCTTTGAAACACACAGTGTCCTATAAGTTAAAGTCTCTAAATTGGAATCTCTATCGCTTGCAACCGAAACCCAACATCGAATTAGAGAAATATCTTCTTCTCGAGTGAAATCTACTTCGATTATGCGAGCACTAGGCATAGTAAAATGAATTTGAAGTTAAGATGATGTGAGTTGAAATGGGTATTTATAGAGGGGGAATTAATAGTAGTCGTCGGATGAGGAACTGATGAGCGATGATCAAGTCATTGAGCGACGCAATGACTAGCGCTGGCGTTGGAATGACCAGCGAGCGATATTATGACCATCTAGTGATGGACACTCTATCGCTCGCTGGAAAGTCTGTCATGTATGCATATATATTATAATTGACATATTGACACATACGTTTGGCAGTTTGGCATACCCATAATGGGTGCATTTATGGCAAAATCAGATGTTTGTCATATGCATAGGAATAAGAATAGGCCTAAAAGTCTAAAACTTAGAAAATACGCCCTATTTATTTATTTTTGCCAATAAGAAAAATAAAAAATAATGATGATTCATGGGGTATTTAAGTGAATAATGCTCCTTTCTACTGGAGCCCATGGGGTTCAGCTAGAAGTAGTGAGAGCAGAAGAGAGTCGAGACCCGACCACTAAAAAGCAGTAATAACCACTAGTTCATATAACGTGAAAGCAACTTTCAACTTACTTAACTCAGTGCGGAGAGAGATTACGTATTTCACCACTTGCATAATCATCCTCCATGAATAAAATCAGCAAGAAAAACCAGAATTCTGTAATCAGATAAAACAATTACGACTGGAGAAAGAAACAAGTTTCGGTAAGTATATTCACCGATCATCTCATCTTCAAACAAAATAATTTGTTTTTCCTTGTCTAGAATTTTGCTTCTTTCATTTAATTTTCCCGGGAAATTCAGTTCCTTTTTTTATTTTCTCTCTATTTTGTGACTTGAAATCAACAAGTTTGATATGTTATCTTCACTTAAAGTTTCTTTCTGATGGTTGATAAGATATTGATTCACTATGAGAATTATTCGATGAAGTTTGCCTGTGGATTTCTTCAGTTTTAGCAACTGCTTGTATAGATAAACATGTGATTCTTCTAATTTTCTGGACATACAAATGTTGTTTGACTTGAATTTGATGATGACCTTAGAAGAAAGAAATGTAGAGTGAAAAAGAAATTCGATGAATTTCTCTTGAGTTTTATCCCAGAGTCCCGAAATTAGAATCTGGCTACTTGGTTTTTTTTTTTTTTTTTTTGGTATATTTCTTGTTTACCAATTTTATATTTTATGTATAATAATCTTTTGTTTATCAGGTTACATGGCTAAAGATAACTCTGTCGGTGTTGAATCTCCACGGCGAAGGTCTGGTCTTCTGAGAGATCAAGTTCAATTATTAAAGAAAAGGGACTCTGATCGATTTGAGATTGTCCCAATACAAGATCCCTTGTCGTTTGAGAAGGGTTTCTTTATTGTGATCCGGGCATGCCAGTTATTGGCACAAAAAAATGAAGATCTAATATTGGTAGGAGTAGCAGGTCCTTCCGGTGCTGGGAAGACTGCATTTACTGAGAAGATTCTCAATTTCATGCCCAGCATTGCTGTAATTTCCATGGACAACTACAATGATGCTAGCCGCATTATTGATGGGAACTTCGACGGTAAAATCTAATTTTTCTTTAGAGGTTCCATTGTACTCAAAATGTATTTGGATGTTTAGGCATTGACATGGTTTTAAGCAAAACCCCTTCTTAAGTTGATTGCTGTTAATAATTTAACTGTTTGTTAGTTACACAGCTTTATGAACTCATTTATATCTCTTGATGACTTCCCAAAAGAAGTATGATATAAATTCCCATTTAGAAAGAACCTAAGTAGATAATCAAGGCAGTAAGAACATGCCAAAATCAAGGTTGTAAGATTTAAATCTTCAAGTGAACATGCCAAAATCTTGCTGAAAATATTTGGGTTTTGACCTTTGGGAAAATCAATGTCTTTCTGGTTGTCTATACTTTTGACAATTTTTGCCTGAGAGTATAAGATGGTGGTACGACTGTACAGGTCTAACAATTTTCATGCATGGAACAGATCCGCGCTTGACAGACTATGATACACTGCTTGAGAATATCCGTGGTCTAAAAGAGGGGAAACCTGTTGAGGTGCCAATATATGACTTCAAATCTAGCAGCCGAATAGGATACAGGTTGGACTCTACCTGATTGAACAGTTAGTAGTTTATCATAATGGTTCTGATGGTTTTCATGATCTTCCACTCAATGTTTATTAGCTTAGGATACTTTCTCATTAGGCAAAAAGAAAAAGGAACAGTATGAAGCAAAACAAAAACAAAAATGAAACAGAAAAATAACTTCCAGAAGATAAGGAGAAAGCTACATTTCTTTTGTCTAGTTTAGCATATTGAGGTTGTGACTCCACTGACTTGGTTTCCTTGATTACTAAGTTCGAGAATGTACAATTGAGCTGTTATTATGTGCAAACTTATATATCCCAATGTAGCTATAGTAGTACTTCTCAGCTCTTTTGGTTAATAATTTAGTAAACAATTACATTTTCAGTAACTCTTGTGTTTCATTCTTAAACTCAAGCTTTTTCCTCTTCTTTCTCTACCCAATAAATTCTGTAAATATGACGCTAAGAACTTTTTGTTCCTCGCACCAGGACAGTTGAGGTCCCAAGCTCTCGGATTTTGATTATTGAAGGCATTTATGCTCTGAGTGAAAAGTTGCGACCATTGCTAGACCTTCGAGTCTCAATCACTGGTGGGGTTCACTTCGATCTCGTTAAACGTGTTTTACGGGATATACAACGTGCAGGCCAAGAACCAGAAGAAATAATCCATCAAATCTCTGAAACGGTTCTTTCGCTGCCATATTCAATGTTGCTTAATCTAGAAAGAAAAACTGTTACTAACTTGCGTGGTTCTTTTTCCACAGGTATATCCAATGTACAAGGCTTTTATTGAACCAGATCTGCAAACAGCACATATAAAAATAACCAACAAATTCAATCCATTCACAGGGTTCCAGAATCCCACTTATGTTTTAAAGGTTAATCCCAACTAAATTCCCTATTTAGTTTTGTGATAATTTTAGTTAGTCTCACTGATATAGAGAGATAATCAGTGCCAACTTCTTAGCCAATCTTCATCCTGTGGATAAACTTGTTAATATTAGGGAAGAGGACCTCTTAGCCAGCCTCTCACAACCTGTCCTGAGTTGCTAGAGATTGTGAATAATGATAAGTAGGGTAAAGTATATTAGTATATTACAGGTCTTAGGGTCTGTATTGGTCATATCTGCTTTTGTTTTGCTGTTTTGCTGTTTTGTTTGTTTGTTTGATGTCTGAGGTGTCCCAAACCTAGTGAAATATGTCAAAACAACAAATACAACAGAAAGTCAAAAAGCCTTGTTTTGTAGGTGCTGACTATTTAGTTACTGAAACACTCTTTCAACCGGTCTTGTATTTGTTCTTTTCTATCAACAACTAGTTTTATAAAATGATGACATTTAATAATGTATTGTTCTCTATCCTGCAGTCGCGAAAGACTCTTACTGTAGATCAAATCAAAGCCGTGATTCCCGAAGTGCATACAGAAACCACCGAAGAAACATATGATATTTATCTTCTTCCACCAGGTGAAGATCCTGAAGCTTGTCAATCGTATCTGCGCATGCGAAACAGAGATGGGAAATACAACCTGATGTTTGAGGTTTATCCTTCAGGAACTTATATTCTCTGTTAGAATAGCTTTTCCTGTTCCCGGTTAAAAGAGAAACTTATCATATTTCAAGGTTATAACGGGAAAACTTTCATGACTTTTGGTTCAGGAATGGGTTACCGATAGTCCATTCATAATATCACCACGAATATCTTTTGAAGTAAGTGTGCGGCTTCTTGGTGGATTAATGGCCTTGGGTTACACTATAGCAGCCATACTTAAAAGGCATAGTAGTGTTTTCTTCAGTGAAAAGGTCTGTGTGAAGATGGATTGGTTAGAACAACTAAATCGTCACTACGTTCAGGTATTACATCAAGGCTCCTGAGAATAAAGATGGGCCCACTTTAATATCATCTTGGATTAAGGTTCCTTAATATAAAATATAATGCACTAACATGAAAATGTTTAATGGTATTGGTGAGGTGCAAGGTAAAGACCGTTTGTATGTGAACATGGTGGCAGAGCATCTAGGTTTGGGAGGTTCATATGTTCCTCGCACTTACATTGAACAGATTCAATTCGAAAAGCTTGTAAATGAAGTTATGGTATGAAATCATAATATATCAAATTGATCATCCGCGTTTATCTTGTTTACATGTGTTACTAATCTAATTATCTCACAGGCACTGCCTGAGGATCTGAAGTCAAAACTCATTGAGGAGGATTTCGCTTCATCACCGAAAGAAGCTATTTCACGACTATCAACAGACACGGCTGCTACGAGAAACACAAATGCTAGGAGGTTTTGTCTATATTATACTTAACTTATTTCTTACTGATACCTTAAGTTGGGTCACTGTCACATATAATGAGCATTACACATTGATTTTGTCTGGCCCAACTGAGAGGCATAGACCACAAGTTCCATTCATTGTTTCAGAGTAAACACGGAGAAGAAAAAAATCTTTTAATGTACTTGTGACTTGTGTAGTTTATTTAGTTTGTAATTTGTATAAATTATGTTTATTCTTTTAAAAGTATTTTAAACAGCGGCGTGTCACAATCATATTCTGCACTTCGGGAGAGGAGTCAATCCAAGTTGGCGAAACTTTCAGTTCACAATTTAAGCTTCAATGCAAGACAGCCAAATTCACCAGCTCTACATGCAAACCAGGTATAGATTCCTTTGCTGATTAGTTTTACTTTGTCTAAAGCATTGCAAAAATCTAAAGCATCAATTGATAATCTTGTTTTTTCCTCTTTTATAGGGTGTGATTACTCAACTTTCTGAACAAATTACCACTCTTCATGAGAGGTTGGATGAGTTCACATCCCGAATGGAAGAGATGAATTCGAGGTTGACAACTGAGAAAGCCTCTTTAAGCCAACAAAACTTGTCCCTGCAAGCTGAAGCTTGCAATGGATCTGCACCTCATCTCATGTCTGGTTTGGCCAATGGTTCTCATTTGCCCAAATCCTCATCTTCGTCTCAGTTAGTGAAGGACTCTCCGTTGATGGAAGAGGTATTTGATTGACCCCTTATCCTCCAATTAGAGTCATGTTTAATTTATGTACTTAAGTTTTTCCTGTCATGAACAGATCAACACCATTGTACGAGGGCAACATCAGGTAATGCACCAATTAGACAATCTCAGTAACTTTCTTCGTGAGAGCTCGACTGAGAGGTCAGACCAAGGCCGAACGAACATCAGTGGTGGACTTGCTGATTTTGAATTTATCGGGGTTCCTCTTGTTCTCCCATTGGCGATTGCGGGTGTAGGGATCTTCTTGTTCAAGAGCTTATCTTCCTAAAACGGATTCCATGGGTGATTTTTCAGCTCTATTTGAAAATGTACAGCTTTTACATGTGTCTGCTCGTAAATTTGGTTTTAATATTAATAAATGAAGCGATACTAAATATCAAGGCAAATAATGGTTCTTAAAGAGCATGTATAATGAAATGGATTGGGTTCATATTTTGATTAGAAAAGAAGAGTTGTTTATTTAATTAGTTTCATCACAGAACCCCTTTGATGAAGCTAATCAAAATGCTTGTTGACTAAACCGACTTGAATCTGAATGTTTTCAATTTTTATGTGTCGATGGATTCCGGGGTTAGTACTTGTGCTGTGCGGGAGTCATAACAGCTCTAAAACCATTATAATGTGTTGCACCCTAGTGTTAATGCTTGAGAAAATGACAAGTATTCTCGGTCCGTGACGAACACCGACACTGGTACCATGTCATGTCATAATTTAAAACAGAGTTAGTTTAATAAAGAGCCCAGTTGAAGTTTGGTTAATTCTTGGCCTAGGATTAATAATTCTTCGCGCAAAGCTCTTGTTCTTAAAGTTTTGCCAGCTGCAATTGCTTGGTCTATTTGGAAGGAGCGGAATTTGAGAGCGTTTCAAGACAAGAGAAAGGAGGTGAAGAGGATTATAGAGCAAGTGAAGTTAACAGTGGCTAAATGGTTGCATAGCCGAGGTGTCTTCACAGGTATCACAATCCCGCAATTTACAATTAGCTGGGAAGAGGTGATTTTTCAACCTCATTGATTTTCTTGTCAGTGACTCAAGAGGAGGCTTTGTAAGGTTTTTGTGTGTTGTGTCTTTGCTCTTTGGTTTTTTCTTGCGCTCTTTAGCTTTCAGGCTTTGGTTTGTGTTTGGAGGTTATCTCCGTTTTTTCCCCTTTCTTTTATGGTTGGTTTCTTGGTTTAGAGAACATATTTCATGTACTTTTTCCTTCATCTATAAAATCTTTAATTTACCGATCAAAAAAAAAAAATAAAGAGCCCAGTTACAAATTGAGGTAAGATGCATCCTGCCGATGGCAGTAAAAGATCCCAACTTTGAAGCATTCGGACCCAAGTAATTATAGGCTGAGTGGAACTATCTATTATCTAATTCCTTCTCCTATCTCTTGAGTAATCGACTGCGGTTTCCGTTCTCATTTCCTTTTTTCGATCGGTGAACTGAGTGTCATAATTCTGTTTAATATCGAGGTTCTTGTCTTGGCGCCCTATCCTTACTTTTTAATATCGAGGTTCTTGTCTTGGCGCCCTATCCTTACTTTTTAATATCGAGGTTCTTCTAACGACTTACTATCCTCACAGAAAACCAAAATAACAATCTTTTTGGGAAATGCCCAGGAGTTGTGTTAGAGTAAGAGTTATTTTGGAATGTACCAGTTGTATACGAAACCGTGTTAATAAGGAATCGTCGGGCGTTTCCAGATATATTACTCAAAAGAATCGACACAATACGCCTAGTCGATTGGAATTGAGAAAATTCTGTTCCTATTGTTGCAAACATACAACTCATGGGGAGATAAAGAAATAGACCGAACCCGAGGTAGAGGGTGTGTGTGCTGCCCTTCGAAGTAACAAGAATAAATTACATATAATATATAGAAACAAATCAAATCCTATTTCAGTCGGATCAAAAATGAATTTGAATTTAGAAATAGTATTTTCGGGATAAGGAATAAACAATGGAAAAATCCAAGCGACCCTTTCTTAAATCCAAGCGATCTTTTCGTAGGCGTTTGCCCCCACTTGGATCGGGGGATCGAATTGATTATAGAATTCTTATTACTTATTCGATATGAAAAAAAAAAGGAAAAGGTCGTTTTCTTCAAAACCCCAATTATGACATCCCTTCTCTCCCACTTCACACCTCGGAAGGCACCCTTCTTCTAGAGATAAACGCGCTTTCCACATCTTCTTAACCCGCCGAGAACAGATCCTGTGGAGACGGGGTGGGGCCTGTCTTCATGATCCAAAAGCTTAGTTAAACCAAATCTGAAGTCGTTCTTATCTTCATGATCCAAAAGCTTAGTTAAACCAAATCTACAGCTTCGCAGTATTCATCATCTAAGTAGGTGTGAATTGTGTTCCAGTCCAATGCTTGTTCTCCAACTGAAAGCAAAATATTGGACAGCTATTGTTTAACTCGATCTAGGTCGGTCATACGCCTCTACTCATCTCAATCATCCAATTTTTGTTAAATCACAATCAGACATTTCGTTCCAGAGAAAAAGATAAGGATTTGACAGAAAACATAATTGTTATTATTATTGTAATAAAACAGCATTTAAGTTTGAAAGACCAACCAACAAGGCCTAGCAGAAGACTCTGGTGTTACTGCTTACTCCAACAGAATTGACAAACAAACTCCAAAGAAACAAATTGATAACATATCAAGAACCAATATGGCACTCATGACACTCCCTACTCGGAATCGTCTTCATCTTCAGATTTCCAGCAGGTCTTCAAAATAGACCTGGGAGACCCACAGCTGCCAACCTTCACAAAGCTCTGGTAAATGACAGATCCACCATCCTCCAATTCTTGTAGACTCCTGTCCCCACAACTATATCCTTTAATATCAAGACAGCAATCCAATCCAGGAACATTATTACCAATATCAGCGTGCACAGCAACAGAGAATTCATTTGGCTCAAAGCAAGACAGAACCCTCCTTACAAGCTGTTCCAGATCAACAGCAATCTTCAGATCATACCCTGCTGCTTCAAAGCTTGCATAACTGAAACCATCCTCTGGTGTAACATGAATAGTAGAAATAGCAGGTCCTTCAATACCATTCATGGAGTAGCCGCATGGGTCAAACTCAAAGTCGTTTATGTTAGAATCTGGAAGAATCTTCCTTATGCCAGAGGCTTCAGTCATCTCATTAGCTGTGCTTGATTCAGTTTTGTAGAACACGGATGCACACTCCTTGTTTAGACCAGTCATACACATCTCAAGAGTGAAATTGGGGTTAGTCTGATCACCAGTTGCTTCAGCGTAAGCAGAGTACACATGCCAGTTTTGTGCTTCATTATCACCCATCACATATGCGCTGCTTTGCAGACCAAGCTTAATAAACTGGCTGTCTAGAACTGAAACTTCCTCTGAGAAGCTGCGGTGTGGGAAAGTTTGAGCACCTGGGAAAATGAAGTTGCCACGAGTGTAATTCACAGCTTTTACAGTGAGGGATAGAGTTTTTGCTAACTCAAGGATAGGTGGGATTGAAAGCAATAACTTGGTTGTTCCACAAGTTTTGATTATCATCGTGTATGGGTAGACAAAGAAGCTAGACTCAGAGAGTATGTAGGAGTCAAGATGAGCATTGGACATGGACCCTACAATAGTGCACTCAGCTGGTTCTAGTATCTCGTCCAGTTGAGATTTCGTTAGAGCCCTAAGGCCATTGCCTGCTGGGTCAGCAAATACCCCAGGCTCAAAGAATGAGATTTCCAGTCTTTTCTCAAAACCTTCAAAACCGATTGCAGAGGTTGGTGAGGCCATTTCTTAAAAAGAAGTAGGTTGTTAACAAATGAGGTGAAAATTTGGGTTGAGGTTGGGAAAGAGTATTAAAAAACAAT
This sequence comes from Papaver armeniacum, assembly GCA_023531295.1. Lineage (NCBI taxonomy): Eukaryota > Viridiplantae > Streptophyta > Magnoliopsida > Ranunculales > Papaveraceae > Papaver > Papaver armeniacum. The sequence continues at coordinate 57,888 of JAJJWW010006477.1, forward strand.
TAAGGAAACTGAACACCTAAAGAAAATTCCACTGAAAGTGGTCAAAAGAGGCTTAAAAGATATCAGGATGGTTTCCTGGAGCACTGCACAATAAGAACACATAGTCAAAAACAAAGTTAGCTTCTCAATTTCATTGCCAAAATAAAACCAAATTTTCCATAAGCAGACATAAGTATAACATATGAATTTTAAACTTACGTTGCAGTAAGCTGCAGACTTGAATTTCTTGATTCCACCAGCTGGTCGGATGTCTTCGATACTGTAACCGAGAGGAGCTTCATAAACTAAGGATTTACTACTAGAATCTTCACCACCTTTAGCCTCCATTAGTTGGGTAATATCATTCAGCCTTTTTTCTGAAAAATAAAATGTCAAAACAAAATTCAGAACCACCTCATATTCGAGAATAAAACACAACAGCAGGAACAAAACGAAGGGTATAATCAATCAAAGGTGAACTATCTACCCTATGTTCAATCATAGGAGGGGATAATAAATCAAATAAAGGGTTTCAGATTTAACAAAACGGTTTTTTAATTTTTATACAATTCTACTGAGATAAAACAAAAAACAAAAAAAAAAAACTACATTGAATCATTGATTTTATAGGAAACCATCTCCTCAGTCATAATAATAAGAATAATAATCAGGGGTTTCAGACCTAATGAAACTGAAAATCTGATCATATGTATATAAAATATATAAATCTCATCGATCGACCATAATATAATTAATCAACATCAACATGCTCAAACCCTAATTTCATGATTGTATCGTTTTTTCAAACCTAAATCATCATAATCTTATCCAAAATAATCAAAATCAAAAAGAAAAGCATATGAATAAAATTAACTTACAACGCTAAAAAGATTTCTGATCAAAACGAAGACCTTTGGCAACTCCTCCTTTTCCTCCAAAGAAACAAACCCTAGAAATTGGGAAAATAAGATGCTATCGAACTTTGAACAACACAAAGAGAACAGATTAGAAACCTTTGATTTGAATTTCAAAACTTGATTAGAGAGCTAATGAACGATGAAACCTTTTCTCTTTTTTATTTTTTCCTTGGATCAGAGGCGTCCTTATATAGACCAGCAGCTGACCAAGGAAACAACGCAGAAATTACCTACTCTTCCTCGCAAATAAATGCGATTTTACCCTTGCACACTCGTGGAGCTAAAGTTTCGAAGAATTCTACTGGCCGTTCATTTTCTAATTGGACTATTATGCCCTCACAGGGGGCCCCACATTTTGTAAGCAAATAGTCATTGCAGTTAACGATGTACTGAACGGCATACCGGGTAACTCGGACGTTTTACTCAAGGAGAGAGTCCCCAGTATATGGAATTACGGCTCTTGACGAACCAGATGGTTCGTTTTCAGCTTTCGTGTCTGTGTCTGTTTCTGTTTGCGTATAATGCGACCAAACGACTCAACCCAGGCTGACCACGTGTTTCAAATTTGCCAACACGTGTCAAGTAGGTAGAGACAACAGTGTTATGTGGTCCAGGTACCGTGCAATTGGTCCTACGCTATCTACCACGCGCTTGGCGTTGAAAGTTTGTTGAAACCCAGATTCCCAGATGCGATGGATGGCGCTGGTTATCCTAAGAGTGGGAGTATCAAAGTATAAACGCGCCCCTATACTTGTGGATAAAGATTCTGTGAGCTGGGTTTTGTGGTGGGAATGCGGTCATACAATTTTTAAGGGTATTAGTGTGGGTCCCATTTTCTGAGGATTTCTTTACATCCACGAATAAAGTTTGTGGACTTGTGGTTACTTGGCCCTCACTTTTTCTCTCTCTACTCTCGTGGGAGCAATGTGCGGATGACACGTTATGAAAAGAAAAAGACAACGGCAGTTACTAAGAGCAACCACAGTCATCGACCAAAACTAAAAATTTGGTCGAAAACAGAGACACTATCGAGTGGAGTAAAGAGTAAATCGCAGACTAAAACTAAAAACCAAACCAAATTTGGTCTTTGGTTTGGTTATAGTCTGGCGTAATTTGAGACTACGTTCGATTGGGGCGTAGATGTAATTTGCGTCTGTTAATGAGACGTAACTTAAAGACTACGCCCGATTGAAACGCAACTTTAGACTACGCCGGTGGGACGTAATTAACATTTGCTTTGATACCAAGCGGCACCATAATATTGCGCCTCATTCAAGCGTAGTCACAAGTTACGTCGGCAGGGCGTGATTTTAAAGTCCTTTGTAGTCGGCGCAATCACCGCATCTGCTTTGTTGAATCTTTGGGCGCAATTATAAGTTACGCCTGTTGAATGCATGGGCGCAATTAGAAGTTACGCTTGTTGAATGAATGGGCGCAATTAGAGTTACTTTGTTGAATGAATGGGCGCAATTCTACGCTGTTGAATGCATGGGGGGCGCATTTATGGGGCGCATTTATAACTGCTTTGTTACTACATGGGGCGCAATTTATATCTACGCCCCATCCTTCACCGTTTTTCATCTGTTTTCGAAATTTCAACTACCATTTTCAGGTATTTTCAAAATTTCAAATTATTTGTAATACCGTTGGGAAATTTGTAACGTTGGAAATTTTAGAACGTTGGCCATTTAAGACCGTTGGAAACTAAAACTGCAGCCCCGTATATCTATAAATACGGAGAGTTATTCCATCTACGTTTCCCAACAAGAACAGAGTCATTGTATTGTATTTGAAACCAGTTTAATAGTTTTTTCATTTAACTCATTCCATTGTCTTTCAATTTAGTTTGCGAGTTTTTTCATTGAACTCAGGTTAATGGCAGCACGAATTCCTCGAGGTCCTAATTTTTCAACAGTCGAAGATTTAACGATGTGTAAAATTCATTTATCAATATCTCAAGATCCCGGTGTTGGAACTGATCAATCCGAAGTGGAATTATGGAGTCGCATCAAACATGATATTGAACAACTATTACCTAAGAAGCCGAAGCGGCCTTGGACGTCGTGGCAAAAACGATTTCAGGGAATAAGCAAAGATGTGGCTTTGTTCTCTGCAAAAGAGGGAGAAATAGAACGTGAACATCATACTGGATGGGGTCCTGAAAGGGCGGTAAGTTTTCTACAATTTTTGTAACACTTATTTTGTATTGTTTACTTGCACATAAACTAAACTGTTATCGAAAACAATAATAGCTCGAAGAAGCAAGGCTGCGGTTCAAGGATTGTAATGATGGGAAGCCATTTAAGCACGAAGAGTGCTACCCATATATGTTGGAAAATATAAAATATAATCGACGCTCAACATTTGTGTTTGACACAACGCACGATGAGGAAAATTATGAGAATGACGAAGAGGATGGGGAAGAACATGATCAAGGAACTCCATCCGACCGCGTTAATGACGGTGAGATAGGAGACATAGAGAAGAGACAACCCTTTAAGTTTTTGGGAAAGAAAGAAGCGAAACGACTAAAGAAAACAGGGCGAGAAAAATCAACGGCCCAAGAGGAAATGATGCGACAACTTATTCAAGAACAACAACATTTTAATACGCACTACGAAGCACAATCAAAATTCAAGATGGAACAAAGAGCAGCAGGAGTTTGCGGCAAAACAAGCTGAGTTAGCGGCAAAACAAGCCAAGGCAGCGGCGAGATGCCGACTTACGCATCATAATGCGGGATCTCGATGAATTGGATCCCTTACAAAGAGAGTATTTCGAACTTCTAAAGGCGGACATTGTGCGGAATAAGAGAAACCAATCTTGAGCAAAGGCGTATTATGTCTAATAGGTTTAGTAGTGGAATTGTGTTTAAATATTAATTTTTATTCTTGCCAGTTTATTATGTAATGTATGGATTTTAATATTATTTTCGTTCGATTGAATTAACTTTTAAAACCCTTTTAATAATGCTCATCAGTAATTAATTAAAATATGACGATGAATACATAGAGAAGAGATAATACAATTTTTATTAAAAATAAAATAGTTATACCTATCCTTGTGCCCAATTATTTAACTATCCCCGTATTCGACCATATGTGTTCGATCAAGTCATCACGCAAGTTAATATGCGTTTGTTTGTTACGCATTGCACGACCACGTTCTTTGAGCTCTAATTTGGGAAAGTGCTTCACTATTTTCTCTTGATATAGCAACTGGTGATGGGTTCCTACGCTGTTCATATATATGTGGCCAGTCACCGGGTAAACGCTCATCCTCTACTATCATATTATGTAAAATAATACATGTTTTCATGATATAGGCAAGCACATCTGGATCCCACATTCTTGCAGGTTGTTTGATGATTCCAAATTGTTGTTGCAGAACACCAAATCCTCGCTCTACATCTTTCCGTGCACCCTCTTGCATCCCTGAGAATTTTTTTTTTTTTTCCCTTCTGGATGTTTAATGGACATAATAATAGTAGCAATCTCGGGGTATATGCCATCACCGAGATAATACGGCATATCATATGAATGTCCGTTTACCACAAAGTTCACTGGTGGTGCTTTTCCTGAGACAATACTTTGGAAAACATACGAACGATTCATCACATTAATATCATTGTTTGAGCCGGGCATACCAAAAAAATGCATGCCAAAACCAGAGATCATACGACACCACTGCCTCCAGCACAATACTTTCGCTCCCTTTATACGCGGTGTAAGCCCCTGATTCTGCTGACGGACATTTATCCCATTTCCAATGCATGCAATCTAGGCTACCCAGCATCCCTGGAAATCCCCTGCTTCTGTTTTCCTTAAGGAGCAGTTCAACATCACCAGCAGTTGGTTCACGCAAATATTCTTGCCCATACAAGTGGACAATAGTTTTACAAAACCTACGAGTAGCTTCCAAAACAGTTGTTTCTCCAATGCGTAAGTACTCGTCTATTGCATCAGCCGCACATCCGTAAGCTAACATTCGGATTCTTCTCATTTACTTTTTGATGAGGATTCAATCCCATAACTCCACAAGCATCGGGCTTTTGAACAAAATAACGATTTACTCCGCAACTTCTGTAACTATTCGATTAAACAATTGTCGACGCATTCTAAATCTTCTACGAAATACATTAGGTGGAAAGCGCGGGTTCGGGCAAAAGTAGTCTTTCCATAGAAGTTCAGCTCCCTCATCCCGATTTCTCCATAATTTGATACGAGTTTGAGGCCAGCACGAATTTGTAACATGGAGACCCAAACTAACGACCATGTTATTTTGATGAATTGCTCTTGCATCATCATCGGAGGAATAAAAACTATTAGAAGAAGAAGAAGAAGAAGAAGAACTCGACGAACAATAGTTTGAGGTGTTCTCGTAGTTTTCCATTATAATTGCTCCTGAATAGGTGTGTTGGTTTGTAGATACTGAAGACGAGGCGCTCTAATTTATAAAGAAAATGCAAGAGTAAATATTAATAAACAAAACATAAAGTGTTTTTGTGAGTAGTGAGACTGGCAGTACATTAAATTTAAAAAATTTAATAAGAAAGAGACATTGAAAAGATTCTTGATATCGAAGTAGCCATACTGAAAGATTCGTAGTGAGACTGGCAGTACACTCAAAATGGAAATGACAACTCATTGTAACAAAGTTTTTTTGTCGACCACTCTTGTCACTCTAACCCAAAAAATTTTTGGTTCACGACTATACTGATAAAATGAAAAAAAAACAAGACATCAACTATCAGTCTAACCTTTACTTGAAATGACTATACACTGTAAAAGTGAATCTTAATTCATTAGGACCAAATTAACCATTCATATCGTCTGTATTCTCCTCCAAAGATGCCGAACGCGGAGGGATAAAAGGCATCATGACTCGGCAAAGTGGGATTAGCGACGACATTGTTGAAGCCGATCCTTGTCCCATTGTTGAAGGCGATCCTTGTCCTATAGTATTCCAAACTGTTTGTGGTATCGTTTGGGAAAATTGACCGAATCCAAGGGGAGGTTGGGAATGTGGTGCCATATGCAAATGAGAGAGTTGTACCTCTAACATGTGGTTCTGATGTCTGAGTCTTTCTATTTCCGCATCTTTCGCCCTCCTCATGTCCAATTGCTCCTTCGTTAGATTTAACGTAAAATCACGTAATTGATGACCGAAATCAGCATGCTCTTGATAAAATGAATAACATTCATCCTGTCACATAAAAAAAATGAAAAACATTCTTCCGACCCCTTTGAAAAAATGAGCACATATTATCATTAATAAAAACATATAATACTGAACGTATACTTACGGGGGATATTTGATGTTGAGGCGGAATAGGTATATGTTCAGCAGGCTTCGGAATCGTGTGATTATGAAGGTCACCGGCATACCCATATAATGGAACCTCCCAATAGGGATATGTTACATAATCTTTAAAGTTAGTTACCTTTCGCCAATATTGCATATACAAATCATACGAAACCACTTGCACAATATCTACTGCGTAGGCCCAACCTTCCTGGATTAGGCGTTTTCCTTGTTTATCATCGATATCCCCAACTATTGTATGTAGATCTATGGGAACACCATAGGTGGGATGGTTTTGTCTCCAACACCTTTCTCCAAGGTACATGTTATGATGTGCAATTAGTAAGGGAGTATGCATGAAATTAGTATGTTATTATCATAACGGTGTAATTGCCATCTAATAAATTAGTATGCATAAAAACCATTAAATGATACTCACAACGCCATTCCAAGAAAATATAACCCTTGTGTTTGAGAGTAAGGAAGTTTTGATTCCAATTTTGATTCAAGGATTTGTCTCGCATGATTCCCAAGGTTGCCATGTAACTTGGTCCGCGGTCAACTTATTAAGTAAAGTTCTACAACGAACAATATCAACCACCTTCTTCTTTGGTTTCCACCTACTACTTCTAGGCCATATTGGTTGATCATCCTTAGGTTTGGACTATCTCGGGTGCACATATGCCCAAATATTCGTAGCCCCAAAACTAAATCAAAATACCAAGCAAAAAATTGATTCTTTCTCAACCCAATAAATTAAACATTAAAAGGAAGAAGTATATGAAAGGAATTTACCTCTAATACTTGGAAGGGCCCGCTTAGTGTCTTCCGCTTCCTACTAGACTATACGGAGTGCCGCATACTGATCTCGAAAAGCGGCGGCACCCCAATCATAGGAGGCAAGCGTATCAAGATCGTCAAAAGCGGCTAACCATCCCGCATCAATATAGTTCTTTGCATTAGAGAAAAAAATTGTCCCAAAACATACATAAAAAAGCGGTTGCTACTCTTTCAAAGCAATGACTTTATCATTTTCACCGCACGTAATTTTTAAGTACGAAATATGAACTCAAAAATTTAAGCGTAATTGAATTAGATTTCCATGACGCGCCTTTTGCACAAAGCGAGTCATCTTGGATATCTGGAAAAATATTATCACGGACATATTCAAATTGATACTTTTCAGAATCATACGGAACATCTTTTCCATCTCCAATAATCACTCCTGTCAACATGACCCAATCAAGAGGTGTGAAACCCAACTCACCAAAAGGGAAGTGAAAAGTATTCGTAGTATCCCAAAACCTCTCCACAATATAGTCGACCATGGCATGGGGGGTTTCTCCCAATTCCATGTTCAATAGTCTATCCCATCCCGCTCTTTCAATAATATATTTGACTCTAGGACTAAGTCTAGAAATAACCTTATAGTGAGTAATGACAGAATGAAGGTTACCACGATGTGTATCGAGAGTTAATGTCGTCCGCAACTATGATATCCAGTAGAAGCGTGTGGTTTATCATCTTCAACGACAGGAAACCTCCTCCCTAACCCGGGAACATCAATCTCCTTAATTTGACCACTAGAGATTAAATTATAATCATCATTGGCTAAAGATTTTTGTTTCTTGTTCGTCTTTACGCGATTATTGAACCTGGAAATCGACATCTGTACACATGCAATAAACAAAAAGTATGCATCACGAGATGAATCAATCAAAACAATAGTCAAATTAACCAAACTTTTAATCACCCAAAACAGTAATAATTCTTCTCAAAATAATCAAAACAATATTCAAATTAACCAAACAATAATCACCCAAGAACAATAATAATCCTTAGCAAAATAATCAAAACAACAGTCAAATTACCCAAACAATAATCACTCAAAAACAGTAATCATCCTAAAACTAGACATAATAAATCACACAGACATAATAAATCACACAGTGGGGTATAAAAAAAAATCTCAAATACAAATTCAAATTCGATCTAAACCCAATACAAAATTTAAGGATTTGGGTCGATCTATAATCACGAAATAATACGATTAAAAAGTCCTAATAATTGATTATTTTGATTTATTTGATGAAATTGAATTAACAAAAGATTTATATCTCATACCTCATCACGGCCAAATTAAAGTTAAACTTTCTACGTTTTTCTTGGATAATCAATCTAACAGGAGAGAAGAGAAGAAATTGACGCAAGGAAGAGAAGAAGGTATGAATGGAAAACAAAAGATGTGAACGATGAAAACACTTGAAGGGTTTATTCTGCCTATCGATGATAACGAAGAGGATTTGAGAAGGGTTTAACGCACGTGTGGGACAAGTGTGTGGTGGGGCGCAATTCTGAGTTGCGCTCCATCAAGCGTTATCACAAGTTACGCTCCATTAGGCGGAGTCAATAAGTTGCGCTCCATCAGGCGTTACCACAAGTTGCGCCCCATCAGGCGCAGTCCCAAGTTACGCCACAGCAGGCGTAGTTTCAATTTGCGCCCCATCAGGCGTAGTTTCAATTTGCGTCCCATTCAGGCGTATTTTGTGTTTGCGCCCGGTCAGGCGTAGTTCTGGATTACGTTCCACACCAAACGCAAATTTAAACACCGCCCAACATCAGGCGTAACTTAAAGTTGCGTCCAACCCAAACGCACTTAACAACTACGCCCCATATCAGACGCAATTCTGAGTTACGCTCCACCAAATTTACTCCTCCAACGTAGCGTCGCACCACGGACTAAAACCATATCTTTAACTTTTTTTTGGTTTTTAGTCTTTAGTTTTGCTCGTCCCACTGCAGTTGCTCTAAGAGCACCCATAGTCGAGGAGTATAACTAAAAATTTGGTCGAAAAACCAAGCGCTACGGAGAGGAGTAAAGATCATATACCAGACTAAAACCAAAAACCAAACTATATTTGGTCTTTAGTTTGGTTTTGGTCTGGCGTAACTCAAGACTACGCCTGATTGGGGCGGAATATCAGGTTACGTTCGGCAGTGAGGCGGATGTTATAATTGCGCCTGATTGGGACGGGATTTCAGGTTACGCCCGATGGGACGTAGTTAAGAGTTGCGCCTCGTACCAGGCGGTTTAATATAATTGCGCATGTTGAGGCGTAATTTGAAGTTACGCTCCGTCAGGCGCGATTTTGAATACCGCCTGACTACCGGGCGCAATTAAAACATACGCCTGTTACTGCATGGGGCGTAATTTAAATCTACGCCACATCGCTCCACCAGTTTCATGCTTATTTCGAAATTTCGTTAAGTCGTTGACCTTGCAACTTTCACTTGTTAGTCGTGGTTCCAATGTTCTTGTGACTTGTCAGGTAATAAAGTAGCTTTCTTGACCCAGTTGTATAATATTGTATGTGCCCAATTGCATTTTTGCAAAATTTATTTTTAGCTGGTTGTTTTTTTTTGGAGCCTTGGTTTGAGTTTAGATTCCAAAAATTAATTCAGCCTTGGTTTATGAATGTGCGGCCCATCAGGCGTAATTCCAAGTCACACCCCATCGGGCGTAGTTCCAAGTTACGCCTCATCAGGCGTACTATCTGATTTGCGTCCCACCAGGCGTATTTTGTATTTGCGCCCCGTCAGGCGTAGTTTTTGATTACGTCTCTCCATCGGGCGGTTTTATATATTACGCCCCACACCAAACGCAATTTTAGGTTACGCCCGACATCAGGCGTAAATTAAAGTTACGTCCCACCCGAGCGCATTTTATAACTACGCCCCATATCAGACGAGCTTTTACGCATCCGCTCCACCAAATTTATTCCAGCACCGTAACGTCTCACCTCCCACTAAACCCATTTTTTTAGTTTTCATTTGGTATTTAATCTTTAGTTATGGTCTGATGACTGCAGTTGCTCTAAGATTCAAAAGCATTAAGAATTCTCCATTGGTCTTGTGGTCAGCTTCACATGAAGCAATATGGGAAGACATCAATTATCTCACCAAAAAGTATACACTCACCAAAAAGTATACACTCACCGTGGAACCGCAATGTGCACCGAATGAGACAAACTCAAACCCCAACCCCTATTTTCCTCCGGCGGGTCCCCAAGGGCTGTGAGACTCGGTGCATTCTTGGGACTTTATTCACGGTGTGTGTATCATCTATGTTATCTTACTCCCACTGTACCTATTATATATGCGGAATATGACATTTTTTTTGTACCATTAGATAGGCGGAGTGATAATTTCAAGATGGTTTTTATCCATTTTACCCCTATTTATGTTGCTTGGTTATCCTCACATTTAAGTTTATGTTTCTAACATAGGGAATATAATAAGGGTAAAACAGGAAAAGCCATGGATATTTATGAAATCAAAAAAGAATTCTTAATCTAAGAGATTTGGTCCCTCCGCCTATATATGTGGTACGAAGGGAGTATTTGTTAACCAATTTTCCTAATGCAAGAGTGATTCTAGATGGACTGCCTTAAAAAACAAGGCAAAAACCGCCCTCTCACATGAGGGCGGGTCCCGCATCCCTGGGGTGGAGCAGGGGTCCCGCTTTTGGGCCTCACTATATTAAGAATGTGAGAGTAGTCGGTTTTTGGCTTCTTTTTATGACGGTCTGTTAATATTTTTTGCTAATGCAAAGGGTCAAGGTCATCCTATGTGGAGGTCTTATTAACACATTCTTAGAGCTTCTCCAATGGAATGGGTGTGAAAGAAAGAGTCTTCATCCACATAGGATACACAACCATTTTTATAAAAAATCATCTCCAACCCATTGATATGAGGATGATGTGGCAAAAAAAAAATTAGACATCCTTTAAGTGAACCTCTAGTTTTAGACTTTCACTTAGAGGATGTCTTCCCATCCTAGTCACACTTTTATTAATAAAAATCATTAAAAACAAAAATGGAATTAATTTTAACCAATTATTCACCTACAAATAAGCAAAAGAAGGATACAACACTCTATGGGTCGGAGATAAAATTTATTTTCTCATAATATTTAGGATTTTATACCTAGAGGATGTCTTAAAAGTGATGCCACATAGGAAACATCCACATATACCATTGGAGAAGCTCTTATGTGTGGGTCATTACCACCACTTAGCCATGTCATCTATCTCTATGACCTTGACCCTTATGTTGGAGATGGAAATTTGGTACAAAAAGTCTTAAATCCTAGGTGTCATTCAATTTTAAGACCTTTACCCCTTGCATTGGAGATGCTCTCTCCAATGCATAGGGTCAAGATCATCCTATGTGGAGGTCTTATTAACACATTCTTATGTGTGGGTCATTACTAAATGACAAAAAAAAATTAATGCAAATTTTTTAACCTCAAGTTGATCTCCAACCCCCAATGTATTATCTAACAAACTTTATTTGAATTTAGAGACAAAATAATGATGTGGCTTTAAGACCCAAGATCATAGAGAAAGTCTTATTTACACTTTCTCCATTACCCCCACTTAGCCATGTCATCTATCACTATGACCTTCACCCTTGTGTTGGAGATGGAAATTTGGTGCAAAAAGTCTTAAATCCTAGGTGTCATTCAATTTTAAGACCTTTACCCCTTGCATTGGAGATGCTCTAAGGAAAACAAAATTTCCATCTCCAACCCACCTGCTTTTTTACCAGCATTTTGCCTAGTTGTCTCTTATTTTCAAATCGGATAAGAGATTTTTTATGGATGGAAAAATAAAATTTTACCTATTTTCTGCCAGGGAAACTCCATATCATGTTTTATAGTTAACGATTCAATTTGATAAACAGTAAGATTTTATATCATCCGGTTGTTGTCTAAGATGAGATATAACCAACCTTTATTTTAAAGTTTGATTACATATCAACAGAATAAGAAGTAACGAAGATTAGTCCCAAACTGTTCGCGAAAATGCTAACAGTAGCTGGGATGATTATATAGTTTTGTTCAATTAAACTGATGAAAGGGGAGGAGCTGGTGGTGTTTGGATGTGAACTGGACAACTGGTGGTGATCGAGAGAATGGGTTAAGGTAAACAACACAATTTTAAAGAATTGAAGGTGTCGAGTATTTTGGAGAGGAGGGAGAGCTCATCTCTGTAATGGTTGGTACTTGAGCAAATAAAAGATTATATGGCCTGAAGCGGAACCTGGGGGTAATTTACTTTTTGATTGAATGATTCTGAGATAATAAAAAATGCAGATCAGCACCTATAATAATAATCTATATATAATATAAGCGAAAATGGAAATTCTCCCGTTCCTCGTCGCACATGAAATGACTAAACTGTCCTTCCGTGTTTTTAAGACTCCTCCATGCTTTTTCGTTAATTCGTGAAAAAACTGGGGCAAATTACATATTCCCTATCTATCACATGTAAAAAGAGTCGAACTCTCTTCTTCCCTTCTCTTCGACTGCTTTCTTCTCAGTCGAAATCTTCCCTCTTCGATTCCACCGCTGATACCATGACTTCCACCAGCAGCAGCAACAAAACCACAGCCACAGCGCAAACACCTCCACCGTTACCACCATCCCCTAATTCAATTTCACCGCCAGTTTTGATTTCAATTCATACTCACCACCATGGCACCACCACCACCTTCAGGGATAGATAGATTTATTAAGAGAAAGTGCTTAAATTGATTTAGAGAAACCCTAACAATTTTCGATCTCAATTCATCCTATATTCAGAGAAACCCTTTTGATTCAGAGAAAGGCTAACCCTTTTGCACCAGCACTGCCACTGCAAACATCACCACCCCTGCCAACACCACCGCCACCACTAGCAGAACCTCTACGGTCAGCTCCCTGCAATTGATAGCAGCACCGGACCACCGCCACCGCACCACTAATAGAAAATGAAATCTTGACCCAATAGCTCCGCTGTAACAATTATTGAGACAGAGATAGGTATACCGAGACATCGTTCACCATCAGCAATTCGTTTACCTACCACCAAATTCACATCTGAATTCAATCCAATATAATGACCAAGTGAAATCCTCTCTGAAGCATTTCTTCAAACATACACTTACAAGTAAATCCCCACCTTACTGACACAAAAACAAAAATTACGGGTACCCATCGATCCACAAATCATAATGGAAAATCTCTTCTACATATTTTTCTTCTATCTTCCTACTGCACTATTTCTAATTATTTGGCTACAAATTGATCGTCAAGACCACCTTAACCATCTGATTGTTATCGGTGAAATTAGTGTTTTAAGGTCAGCCTTTTGGAGGACACGTATATTAGCAAGTGAACTACCTATGTAGTTTCAGTCCAAAGATGGATCACGAAGAGAAATAACCTTACGGCACCATTAACTAACAATTGAAGAGTCAATTTTTTTACTGGATTTGCAGTCTAAAGATGAACGTCAAATGAAAACGAGATCGTAACACGTGTATAGCTGGTCCACTAGACATCCTGGGTTGCAACATGTGTTCTATGTTTAATCAGCTTAGGTTACATACGTGCATTGAAGGGTACCAATGTACCGTAGACACATTTCTATACATACGTGCGTTGATTCTTATGTGTGTAAATCGTATATTCGCATATACGCAAAAAAAAGATGGAAATCTACCATCCTGGTAGCCACCACCAATGCCACTGCAGTGGCCACTACCACTGATCAAATATGATTTTTTTTTCTTTTTTTACGAGTACGTATTGATCAAATATGATTGATTCAAATCCAAAGTACTCGTATTATTGTATGACTTTGATTTTGATTCTGAACACTTTTTCTTGGTCTCTCATGAAAAGAAGGAGAAAAAACTAATTTTGATCCGTGATTAAAATTATTATTAAGTAAATTAAATTTATTATCCACAATAAAATAAAATAGGTGACTAGGATGGATAGACATCCTCTATCAGAACCTCTAGAACAAGAGGTTGAGTAAGAGGATGTCTACCCAAATGTATGCCAAGTCATCTACACATTCGTTGTAGAGGTTAGGGTTGGAGAATGATTTAAGGATTTTGGATGTGTATCCTACGTGTACGAAGACTTTTATCTTCACACACATTCCATTGGAGAAGCTCTAAGGCAAGAAATCGCAATTCTAATCGGCTACCTGCACACAACATAAGTTCAAAGACTTCCGAACTAAAATTCAGAAGTAGCAAGGCAAGAAATCACAATACCTTTATAGCAGTGGTATCCCGGACGACTCTGCGGAAGAGCTTAATAAGGAGTCATCTTATCAGCCGTTAGATCATTCCACCAGCCGTTGGATTGACTTACTTTATCTTTTTCTATGAGAAACAGCTGGCAGAATTAGTCAGCTGGCTTCAAGCCTACATCAAAAACACCATACACCTCATTTTCAATCGATCAAATCAAATCAAATCAACCTGGTCTCACTTGGCACTGGCCATATCTGGTACGAGTGACTAATGGGAACACTAAGACAAAAACATCAAAGACACCATGCATCGTCAACGATAAAGTTATAACACCAAGGACTAGTCTATCTAGACTGTCCGCTTAAATCTCCCACAAAATGTAAGTACAGTTTTGTTCAATCAATATACTGGATAATCAAGAAACAAGTCTTGGACGTAAAGTTGTGCTCAAAAGTAAAATTCAAAACTAAGAAACTTGAACTGAATACAATGATAACTAATTAACATGTTAAGTAAAAGGGATATGGAAGAAAAATACCTGAACAGGTAACTCTTTCATAAGGGAGAACTAAAATCTTTCCCTTGGAAGGTACGAATCAATTCTGAACTGACAGTAACATCAAAAGATGCAGCGAGTTCAAGTTGTAGATGAATTCATTGGTTTACAAAGAGCAATAGCCCAGTAATAACATCTTCATCTTCCACATGGATTTCTGGAGATACCCTGACCCAAAGAGCTACATTGTGCAAACTTCTCATAGCCTTTGTTCCACTTCAGCAATAACTTTATCATAATCGATCCCTCCATTACTAGTGGTAGCCTGACATCCCTCAACACCACCAAAAGCCAAATTAATCTACAAAAATAAAAAACCAAAACTTCTGTAAAACACATGGATCGAACAGAAATTGTTAGGAATTATCGTAACCAAAATCTCGATTTGTCTAGAAAACCATATATCAGGAAAACCCAGAGGAAAAATGAAGAATAAAGGGAACCTATTTTAAATATAGAGGTTAGGGTTTCATCCCTTCTTCTACTTTAGTTGATGAAATTAGGGATTCTCGATTGATTTCAAGCTGTGTCTCGTTCCACCCAGAGATAGGTAAAGCCTCTAAATGCCAGAAATATACTTCTCTTTGAGAAGTCTCTGGCTAAATCAATTGGCACTTTTGTATTGCTTTAATAATGGAAATTTAAATTACCTAATCTTTTAAGATTTAAATCAAAGATAAAACCCATAAACCAACCTACAACATTAAACAAATCTATGAACAAAAAGATTTTTGAAGCATAAAAAAGAATTTATTCTGAGAACTACACAACAAGCCAAAATCAAATCGAATTATGCACAAATTCTTTTTAGGGTCAGACAGAAAACTCACTCTCAGGGAAGTTAGGGTTTTCTTGCAAGTAGAGATTAGGTTTTCTTATTTAGGGTTTCTCTGATGCTTATTTGAACAACCTGATATACTGCACAAACAAAACAAGATGAGAGAAAACAAGATAAGAAACCTGTTGAAATCGGTAGGAGACGTGAAAAATATTATAGTCACAGACTAATTAACCCTATCGCTGAAAGAGGGAAAACGAGATGAAGCAAGGCGGAATGGTGGAAAACCAGAGAGCTATGGTATGAAAAATGATACTATATAAACTCTACTTTCCGTTGTAAGTTGATGGTGGTTTTTAGATTAGGGTTAAAATCGTAAAACCTTGCATCTGATGTGACGTCACTCTGTAAGGAAACAGAGCCACATGTGCTAACTTCTCCACTAGCATATTTATTGAGCCGCTCAATATACTTACATGAAATTTATTCAGACTGGCGAATCCCAGATGTTCTGTAAATTTCGGCGCCTCGCGTATATTCACTTAATATAAGTTCTTCTGAATTCCTTCTATGCTATGTTCTCCGGCTGAACTCTTAATGTTGATATGGCATGACGATTTGTGTTCACTCGCAATAGAGTAGCACGAATCTCCAAGTATCGAGAATAAGATTTTTGCATAAGGTATTCAATCAGAAAAGCATGCTGCTCTCTTTCAACGAACTTGTAGATGGTGGATTTTCGACAAAGGCTAAAATCGTAAACCCATACTTATACGTATTCCTGATCCAGCAATCAGACGAATATTGAGGCTCAATTCTCTTATCGAAAGCATGAAAGCTCATGCCACAAGAATCTCTGACTGAGAATACTGTCTCTCAGAGTATATATGAATATGTAGTCTCTCAGCTGAGGCAACAACATATCTCATGGATACTGAGCAATTTTAGTAACTACTTATACATAGAATCGAAAGATTAGACGGCTCCTAGACAGCTTGCCTCTAGTATAGAGCAATAACGTCTTCAGGATGTAACAATGTTTTCCCTGACTAAAAAATATGACGCTTCAATAAGCTCATATCACTCAATTTCTGAATAATTAATGCTCCTAGATGATCATGCTAGTATATAGCCATTAATTAATTATTCTCGAAATCAATAGATTCATTAACTGAATCCCTGGAAAATATTCAATATTTTCATAATATTTCGTTACTTCAATTTATGGTTCTTCTCAGCAGAATTCCATGGATTAGTAATAAATATTCAACACACGGGCGTCTGAGCTACCTCCGAGTAAGCCCCGATTTAAATGGTGCAAGTGTACTCGACGATGATGCATTAACAATCACCGCAAGAACGAGTATTTCAAAATACGACGAAACGATGAACCTATGCAAAATAGGAAGGAAAATAATAAATAATTCAAAAAATTGACCAAGGCACTGGGAGCATGGGCCCACCGGTCGGCCGTGCCGTGGTCAATCCCACGCCAGTTTTATATTTTATCATATTTTTTGTTATCTTCCTTGATCTCATGAAAATCCTTTCATTTGAACAAATATCCTTCGTTTTGAGGAAACTCCTCAGTTTCATGGTGTTTCCTTCACGCTGAGGAAATAATATAAAATTAGGGAAAATATTGTGGGGCTGTGATTATTGGCCAACCGGCCATGCCTTGATCCTGGCCGGCCCCACACCTCATGGTTCCTCATTATTTTATTAATATTTCCCTAATTTCATGAAAACTCCTTAATTTCATGGTATTTTCACAAACCCATGAAAAATATAATATAAAATTAGGGAAACCCGTGGGACCGGGCCCAAACCGGCCGGCCATGCCCTAGCCGGTCCCACACGC
The DNA here is from genome assembly GCA_023531295.1 of Papaver armeniacum. Classification (NCBI taxonomy): domain Eukaryota; kingdom Viridiplantae; phylum Streptophyta; class Magnoliopsida; order Ranunculales; family Papaveraceae; genus Papaver; species Papaver armeniacum. The sequence goes on from JAJJWW010006477.1 coordinate 75,377, forward strand.
CCCTTATTTTATTATTATTAATTTTAAGTTTCCTTAGTCCCATGAAATTCCTTGATTTCATGGTATTTCTCTCAAATTATGAAAATTCCTTCAAATCATGGAAAAATACATAAAAAATACATAAAATTAAGGAAACTCGTGGGACCGGGCCCAATCCGGCCGGCCATGCCCTAGACGGTCCCACACGCCCCTATTTTTATTATTTTAATATTATTTGATTCCTTGATCCCATGGAAACTCTCTCACTTTAAGGAAACTCCTTAATTTCAACAAAATTCCTTGGTTTCGTGATATTTTCATAAAATCATGAAAAATATTATAAAATTAGGAAAAAGGCACCATGGGACCGTGGTCACTGTCCGGACATGCCTTGGCTCCAGCGGTCCCACGCCTCATGTTCCTTCATTTTATAATTATTTTCCTCCATCTCATGAAGTTTTCTCAGTTTCAGCAAAACCCTAATTTTGTCATATTTTCTCAAATGGATGCTCAACTGCACGCCAGAAAATATCAAAATTCTCAGGATTGTAACACAAACGTGTTGACGACGTGAGCATGTTATCTTGACCGGCCAGGGTTGGCTCCTTGGCTCGCAATGAGCCGGTCCCACGTATTTTCACGATTTGACCTAATTTGCGCAATTGCACGTATTAAGTCCAAAACTCTTCCAAATAATTTTGGATTTTCATGGAATGATCGTCATTCGATCCCGTGACTGATTTCATGACCCCTTGGTCGGTCCCTCACCTCTTCATAATTAATTAGGTTTTATCACCTAAGGCTCAGACGAGCATTTTTTCGGATAAATGATTAAACAAGCATTTAATCATCCTTTCATCAAATCAACTGGTCTTCAGGAGACCTTGATATTTGCTCACAAGAGCATCTGGGCGCTACATGGTTGATCCATAATCCCATGTAGCCGGTCCCTCCTTTGCTCCGTGGTTAATTTTCAATAAACCATCAGTTAATCATCAACTGATCAAATTAGGGTTTTGAGTCCAAGGTTCATAATTCCAGATTCAAACGCTAATAATTTTTACGTTGATCCCATGATCAACATTTTATTTATCGTACTCGGTTCAATTGCCAGTATATTATTTGGTCATGCTACCAATAATTCATCGAATGAGCAACATCTGCTCAAATGAGCAATATTTGCTCAAACCAAGGAATACTGGTTCAACTATCAGTATTCAACAATTCGTCGAATGAGCAATATTTGCTCGCGTTAACTTATTCACACATCATATCTCTGTCTCAACAGACATGTCCAATTCATGAGTCTCAGAACATTTCTAAACCACGTTCGACTCAACAATACAAGGACTCATCGTCCCATGAAGTCATGAAGTCAACAACTGACTAACTAAATACAGTCTGCCTTGCAGACTCCACAATCACACGAGACATCAATCGTGTTACATGGGGGATATTAACTAGGGTTTTGGTCTGGCGGTCTACGGCACGTGTGTTCATACATACGATGAGAATGTGAGCAAGTCGTGCAATCAGTTGAAGGAGTTAACAAAGTAGTGGATGGAAAATCAACCAAGTCTCCGCACGTTGAGCAACCGGGTTTTAACACGATTTCCACTTCCCCATTCTTGGATTCCATCAACTGTCACACTTCATGAGATCATGGTGTTTTCAATTCCAGCAATATAAATAAATCTCTGAATCATGATTGAAACGAGGACAATCTCAGGTGAAACCGACGACACGAGATTAACCATCCAACTCTCAATAGAGCACAAAATTTATCTTATTTTCAGAATACACAACACACTTACAATCTTCGATCACCATTGATCTCACACATTTCTCAGCTTCCCTCCTACAGACCGACCCATCCTCTCTTGTGACCGAATTTACTCTGGAACGGCCATTGTCTTGGTTTAGGCCGGAGTACTACAGATTGATCTCTCGAATTCAAAGCACTCCCTTCTTGTAGTGCATCTGTGTGAGGTTAAGCATTTCGCTCGGTTCAAGGAGTCTCCTCCGTGCGATCATCTCCTCAATTCCGTAAAAAACCAGCGAATCTTTTTTCCTCATCTACAAAACTTAAAAGAGCTCTGTGTCGACACATAGAATTCAGTCAATCGTCCCGACTAACTTGTAGAAGTTAGGGTTTCGCGCCTCGCGCAATATACCAGATCTTGCTTGTCAAAATTAAGCCTAAGCAAACTAAGTAATTAATCCTCCATGGATTAGCAGGTGCAGAACCTCGCTCAGAATAAGAAAACAGGTGTTGATGGTGGATTTTAAACAAAGGGTAAAATCGTAAAACCCCAAATAACCTAATGTCACCAATGACACATTTATTAGAACATTTAATGTCTGTAGTCGGTAATTAATAGGGGGTATTTTTTCAAATTAGGGTTACAACGAACAAAACCCTAATTCCCCTCCGTGCCAATGGCAAATCATGCCAGCCACACCTAGCCCAAGCTAGCCGCGCCATGCCAAACGCACTCTGCCTTGGCCCTAGCTATGCTAGTCACACCAAACGCGCCAAAGCATGCCAACCATGCTAGCCGCACCTCCGTGCCAATGGAAAATCATGCCAGCCACACCTAGCCCAAGCTAGCCGCACCTCTGTGCCAATGGCAAATCATGCCAGCCACACCAAACGCGCCAAAATATGCCAACCATGCTAGCCGCACCTCCGTGCCAATGGCAAATCATGCCAGCCACACCAAACGCGCCAAAGCATGCCAACCATGCTAGCCGCACCTCCGTGCCAATGGCAAATCATGCCAGCCACACCTAGCCTAAGCTAGCCGCACCTCTGTGCTAATGGCAAATCATGCCAGCCACACCAAACGCGCCAAAGCATGCCAACCATGCAAGCCGCACCTCCATGCCAATGGCAAATCAAGCCAGCCACACCTTGCCCAAGCTAGCCGCGCCATGCCAAACACACTCTGCCTTGGCCCTAGCTACGCTGGTCACGCCACGCCAAGCCAAACACCCTTACCTTGTCCCTAGCCGCGCCATGCCAAAGTAGCACCCGCACCTAGGTTTGCAAACCGTGCAACCTAGGCCAAATTGGCCACGCATGCCATTGGCACATGCCAACACGCTCGCTGGTAGCTTTTCTCACCAGACGCGGCCCTAATGGCCGAGCATTCCATTGGCACATGCCAACACGGTCGCTGGTAGCTTTTCCTACTAGGACGCGACCCAAATTGGCCGCGCATGCCATTGGCACATGCCAACACGCTAACTGGTAGCTTTTCCTACCAGGCCGTGATCCCAATTGGCCACGCATGCCATTGGCACATGCCAACACGCTCGCTGGTAGCTTTTCCTACCAGGCCGTGACCCAAATTGGCCACGCATGCCATTGGCACATGCCAACACGCTCGCTGGTAGCTTTTCCTACCAGGACGCGACCCAAATTGGCCACGCATGCCATTGGCACATGCCAACACGCTCGCTGGTAGCCTTTCCTACCAGGCCGTGACCCAAATTGGCCACGCATGCCATTGGCACATGCCAACACGCTCATTTGGTAAATTTTCCTACAGTGTCGTGACCCAAATTGGCCACGCATGCCATTGGCACATGCCAACATGCATTGCTGGTAGCTTTTCTTACCAGGACATAGCCCTAATGGCCATTCGTGCCATTGACACATGCCAAACACGCACGATGATAGCCTAACTTGCAAACCGTGCAACCTACCACCAAGGCATTCCGCACACGCCATTGGCACTTGCCACACACGCCACTAGCAGCTCTGGCATTGCCACTTACACTCAACGTACAACCTACCACCAAGGCGTTCCACACATGCCATTGGCACATGCGACACTCGCCACTAGTAGCTCTGGCATTGCCACTTGCACTCAAGGTGCAACCCGCAACGAAGGCATTCCGCACATGCCAGTGGCACATGCCACACGCGCCACTAGCAGCGCCACTTGCACTCAAGGTGCAACCAACACTCGAGACATCAACACAAGCTGGGGGATGCTTTCTAGGGTTTTGGTATGGCGGTCATAGCATGCAGCGTACACTACGCTCACATTAAGAAAGCGTGAATAGGAATAAAGCGGTCAAATAAATGAGTAAATAATGGTGAAAACGTTTTCACCCATAAACACCATGCGGTTACCACCTCCTCCCATTATTTCACCCTTTACTCTCTTCCTTCATGAGGCAAGGGTATGTTTCAATCTCGACTTGTATAAATAGGTCTTACCTATTTCCACCAGACAACAAGTCTCGGTCAGGACAAAAATACAACACTCTCAGAAAAGGCAACTTTGCAATCTCTCCAAAAAGCTTTCATCTCTTGCAAGCTTCCTAAGCTTTCACTTTCTGATACAAGTCGAGACACTACTCTCCCAGAACTATTCTGGTCTCAACACCTTTCTTTGCTTCCCTCCCCAAATCAACCCTTCTCCTCCACTTTGTGACCGAAGCAAGTATGGAACGACCATTTCTTGGTTTAGGACGGACTTGTACAGATTGATCTCTCGAACCTATAAAGTGCTCACGTGCAGCACATTTGTTTAGGGTTTAAACCAGTTTCTCACTCACCTACCGAATTTACTAAAATCGGCGGAAACGATTTTTACCCATAAACAATTTGCGACCACAGCGGGAGGATTGATCTTTCGGTTACAACATCAAATTCGAGTTTCCGTCCTCAAATTTCGCGCAAGCATGGTCGGCTATCAGGCCATCTCCACAAACATTGATCCCGCTCAAGGTCATGATAACTCGTCAGTTTCTGGAAGCAATATGACCAATGAAGAGGTCCCAAGACTGGTTGACCTGATGCGAGCTCAGCAGATCCATGCCAAAAACATGGATCTAATGAAGGATGCGATTAACAGCATACTCGACTTCCTCATCAGCCTAACATCGGAGCTAAGTGGTTCATGTTCCCCAGGAGATCAAGAGCAGGGGACTGACATCCCGAATGAGCATTCTCAAACCAATGGTTTCGTCACTGACTGGAAGCCAGCGGACCAGGAGGCGACCATGTTTGTAGAAAACTTATGTGAATTGCTACACCTCTCCAAGGACCAACGAGTAAAAACATTCTCTGCTATTAACCGAATATCAATGAACGCATCACTAGTTCATGCACCCACGGGGACTCCAAGGATCCCCGAAAGATCCACCAACAATATTGTTTTCACCGATGACGACATGATGGTAGAAGACGGTCACAACCGGGCCTTGCATGTTACGGCTCTCGTCAGGAACATAGAGTTTCGAAGAGCGCTCATTGACACGGGTGCATCTTCCAATGTCATCACTCTCAAGACACTTAAAGCTGCCAGGGTGCGACCTAACGAGATCGTACGACAACCCACTACAATGACGGATTTAGAAGGCAACCAAACTAGCACGTACGGCTACATCAACTTGGAGCTGGCAGTAGGGCCGATTCAATCAAGCGTGAAGTTTGAGGTGATTGAAAAAGAACCAGACTACCACATGATACTGGGAAGGCCGTGGATGCACAATCTCAAGATCATTCCTTCAACATACCACCAATGCCGAAAAAGCGATCGAACGGAGAAGTTGTCCGCATCCCTGCATCACTGTCCCCCTATGCACCAGTCTACTGCGTAGAAGCACATGGGCCGAAGGAGGGTTCAAAAGGCATGACGACCAAGATTCACAGTTTTCTGTTACCAAAATGGACATCACTCAGAGATAGCGACAAACTGGAGATACTCCACAGAGGAGACCGCCCTCCCACCGTCTCCTCAGAAGGAAGACCTGCCAGTCTCCCGCCACCGGGCGTAACCCGTGCTCGCACCAAGCGAGAATGCACCCTTACCGCAGGACGAAGCAAAAAGGGAAAACTCACACATTACCACCGTTGTTAGCAATTAGCAGGGGAGACCATGACCCGGTCTCTCCGCCCGAAAGAATGTTTTCACAATAACCATGAGGAAGTTCCAGACGCCCCTCGAAGGCGCAAGACGGACCGACTTAACCACCGACGAACTCGAAAGCTGTCAATATAGGGAATGAGGAATTCCGCGACCCGTTCGATCGGTTCGACTCTACACATTCGCGAACGTTCAAAGTTAGTCGACCTACTCAAAGAATACCAGGACGTTTTCGCATGGACTTACGAAGAAATGCCTAGCTTGGATGAAAAACTGGTCACCCACCATCTGCACGTGATACCCGGATCCAAACCAGTCAAGCAGCCTCCAAGATAATCAGACACGACGTAGAAGAACAAATCAAGGCGGAGGTCCAGAAATTACTAGCCGCTGGTTTTGTCAAACCTATTCACCATCCCACCTGGTTGGCCAATATCGTTCCCGTTAAAAAGAAGAATGGTCGAGATCAGGTGTTGTGTCGATTTCAGAGATCTCGAACAAGTGCTGCCCTAAAGACAATTTCCCGCTCCCTAACATCGACATGCTGGTAGACGCTACCAGTGGACATGGTATGTTCTCTTTCATGGATGGATATAGCGGCTACAACCAGATAAAGATGTATGAGCACGACGCGAGTAAGACTACTTTCCGAACCCCTCTCGGAAACTTCTATTACACCGTAATGCCTTTCGGTCTGAAGAACACTGGCGCTACTTACCAACGCGCCATGACTACCATCTTCCACGATATGATGCACAAGCAAGTCGAAGATTACGTAGATAATGTGGTAGTTAAATCGAAGACTCGAGCGGATCATCCGGAAACGCTACGACAAGTGTTCGAAAGATGTCGCGAATACAAGTTGAAGATGAATCCTTTGAAATGCGCCATTGGTGTCTCTTCGGGGAAGTTCTTAGGATTCCAAGTAACGGCCGCAGGGATAAAAGTTGACCCAGTCAAGACGCAAGCTATCCTCACGATGCCACCACCACGAACCGCAAAAGATCTCCAGAGTTTCATGGGCAAGGTAAACTACATTCGTCGCTTCATACCGGGGCTGGCACGGCTCATTACTGCGTTTACCCCTCTGCTAAAAAAAGGAGCGAATTTCACATGGACTACGTCTCAGCAAAAAGCGTACCAGAAGATCCAGCAAACGTTGTCCTCCCGACCGTCATGAAGCCTCCTATGCAAGGGAAGCCACTATGTCTTTGAGCCTTTAGCGATACCGCCATTGGAGCCCTCCTCGCTCAAGAAGACGACAAAGGAATTGAATATCCCATATATTACTTCAGTCGAATGTTGAGAGACGCTGAACTCAGATACCCCAAAGCAGAAAAGGCGTGTTTAGCGTTAATTTATTCCATCCAGAAGTTCAGGCACTACCTCCTCTCCAACAAGGTGGTGTTAATATCCATATCAAACCCTGTAAAGTTCCTTCTCTCGAAACCCGCCCTGATAGGGAGGCCGACTAAATGGCTCCTGCAGCTGTCAGAGTTCGACATAACGTGCGTTTCCCCGAGGGCCATAAAAGAACAGGCTGTTGCAGACCTGTTAGCAGCATTCCCAGGAGAAAACACCGCGGAGTTACGAGAAGATCTCCCGGGAGACCTTCCAGATATGTTCTTAGTCGAAAAAGAAGCATGGATGCTGTTCTTCGACGGTTCTTCCACCCCCAAGCACTAATACCGGAGGAGCCGGGTGTGGTACTAGTATCTCCTATTTGGAGAAGTCTTCTCGCACTCTTTCAATCTAGACTTTCCATGCACCAATAACTCAGCTGAATACGAAGCCTTCCTCATTGGACTATCACTAGCTAAACGAGCCGGGGCCACGCGTTTGGAGATAAGAGGAGATTCCAAATTACTCATCAACAAGGTAAACGGGATTTACGCATTGAAAGAACTGACGCTGGCACCATACAGGGCTGAAGCACAAAAACTACTAAATTATTTCACCGAAGCAACCATCACACATGTCGGCCGTAGCAGTAACAAGCATGCTGACTGCCTAGCTACACTAGCATCAAAGCTACAGTTCGAAGGATCCGAGGAAACCCTGACAGTAAAACGACGAACCATAGCTTCAACATGGATTTCACAACCTGAGAAAGCCGAAGAAGATGACCGGACAACTCCTATCATTCAAGAACTCAACAACTCACTTTTCCAAGGGAAGGTCGACCTCAAGACTTTGCGGAATTTCTTTATGCTTCAAGATGTTCTGTATCATCGAAATCCAGACAGCTCTCTGTTAAGGTATCTCGGAAAAGAGGAATCACAACAACAACTTGAACATGTTCATACCGAAGTCTGTGGAATAACATCAGTAGTAACCCTCTATCGTCGTTTACAACGACTTGGATACTATTGGCCGGAGATGGAAGCCCAATCCCGATTACTCCATAAGGCGTGTCCCAATTGCCAGGCGCCCCCATGTCAGACAGAAGTCCTCAACATCAGTCACACTGGGGACTGGCGGGAGCCGTACATCGGTTTCCTTCGTGACGACATTCTTCCTACTGACAAAGAGGATGCGTCCAAGCTAAAACAAAAGTCCAAAGATTCGTGTTCCATGATGGGGTTTTATATCGCTAGAGTTTCGGAGGAAGTCTACTGCGGTGTTTGGGCGGTACAGAAATCCCAGTTATGTTAAGAGAAATGCACGAAGGCAAACACCAAGGGAAACAGAAACTGTTCCTGCAGATACACGAGAGGTACTACTGGCCGACCATGGAAGACGACGCAGCTACTTTCGTTCAGAAATGCCGAGAATGCCAGATTCACAGAAACCTCATCCACGCGCCTCCAACATCCTTGCACTCGATAAGTAGCCCGTGGCCCTTTTATAGCTGGGGACTCGACATCATTGGGAAGATCAACCCGCCATCCTCAAAATAGCATGAATACATAATAACCGCCACCGAGTACTTTACCAAGTGGGTTGAAGCTGTCCCGCTGAAATGAACCACTGGAGCCACGATCGCGGCATTTGTCAAGGAACACATCATCTTCCGTTTTGGCGTACCTAAAAACGTCATCACCGACAACGGCACGCCTTTTGCTAACAAGCAAGTACAGGAACTACTTGAGAGGTACGGAATTAAACAAGTCTTCTCTACTGTCTATTATCCCCAGGGGAATGGGCAAGCCGAAAGTACCAACAAGACTCTGATCCGAATCCTCAGCCGAACAGTACACGACAATCCCAGGACCTGGCACGAGCAATTGCCGATGGCTCTCAGGGCGTACAGAACATCTCCTAGAATCTCCACCGGCATGTCTCCCTACTCCCTTGTCTACGGTACAGACGCGATCCTCCCAGCAGAAATCAAGATCCCGTCTGCCAGAGTCGTCGCAGCGAGTGGACCTCAGTGGAATGAAGCCGAATCACTCAATGCCAGAATCGCGGAACTAGATACTATGGACTCCAGAAGATCCCGGGCAGAGGAACATGCACAAGCATACAGAAACAGGATTTCCAGGGCGTACAACAGCCATAAAAATCCAGGGTTTTCAAGGAAGGAGATCTGGTGCTAAAAACCGCCAAACACATCCAGCAAGATGCATCGGCGCCGAAGTTTTCTCCCAAATGGGAAGGGCCGTACATAATCACTAAAGCGTACGACAGTGGTTACTACAAGATTATCAAAGGAGATGGGGGAAAGCTAGAGGCAGTCATCAACGGAAAGTGGCTTAAGGCATACTACGCCTAATCACTTCCCTGCAACATGCTACATCAAAAAGGTGAACGTCCGGACACCCTCTATGCTTTTACTTTCTTTCTTGCCAATTATCGAATTTCAATACAATCCAACAGATTAATGGAATTTCTTTATTTCTTCAAAAAAAAAAAAAAAAAAAAAAGAGGAGCCTTCAAATCTTGTGATACAAATCAGAAAAGCCCATCTAGTAAATTATAATCCCTACAAAATATCATCTTCAACCGACCATGATATCTTTCAGTCCTACTCTTCAAGTCTCGAGTTAACTCGTCAATCCTCCGAGACTCCAGGGCCAAAGCTTTCTCCTCTTCCAGCATGGTTTTTGTGGAAGGAATCACACCAGCAAGAATACCAGCTTTGTCGACCTTAACAATATTGAGACGATGCCGCAACCAGCTGATATTAAACTCCAAGGATTCACAGGTGGACACCATGTTCTCCCACCTTTGAATGGCTGACTCTGCAGCAGCACGGATGGACATATTCTCCATCTCAGCAATCATTGGCAAAAGACAGTTTACTACGGAAACCAAGGCGGACGAACAACACTTCACTACGCTCCTGGTAGCGATATGGCCGTATGTCTTCCATATCCTCGTATAAAGGACCACGAATTCTTTCCGCACAAGGAAACCGCCAACATTCCAATAATTGGAGGAGAGACACCTCATACGAGTCCCGAATGACAAACCTGCATAGGGGTATTCATAACAAGAGAGCCCTAAATTAGCGTTCTCCAAGTCTGCAGCAGTCAACGAGGTTGTATTTGAAGGGGGGAACGACTAGGTCATCCTCGTCGATAACAATAACGCATGCTCCAACGGGATATCTCTGCACGAAAGGGAAATTTTCCATTCATCAAACAAGCGGTGAAGCGTCAGTCCACCGAAGAAGAAGAAAACATACCGGTATGACTTTCTTAACCCGAATAACCTTTGTTGGGATGCTCCTGCAAGAGTCAGACCTCGCGCCTTCACTTGGAGAATCTGGCTGGTTATAAGATGATTCGTCTCTGTGCAACATGACAAAGAGAGAAACTCAACAAGAAGAACCCTTTCTCAAACGAGGGAGATGATGTAATTACGTTGGGTATGAATACGGAACCTTAAAGAAGGAAAGGAAGTAATGATGGACATAACGCTTCCAGATTTTTAGCATGGATGATCCCCTGATTGAAGCCGCGCGTGAAGGAAGGCAAAATAAGGAAACTTTGCTATATGTAGAAACACCTACTCCCTCCTTGTTTATACCGGTCCCATCAAGCTCGCGCCAGTCTCCCCAAACTTCCCAACAACCGACCAAGTCACGCCAGCTAGCACGCTCAGCTTCCCCATCTTGCGCCGGTCCTTCGCCTAGCACGATCGACTTCCCACTTTGCGCCGGTCCCGCCAGCTAGCACGCTCAGTTTCCCAACTCGCGACAACTTCTCAATGCCGCCAAGCTTCCTGTCTCTCACAACGCTAACTTCCCAATTGTGCCAGCCTCTCGATTTGCGCAAAACTGCCAGAGGCAAGGATTCCAAATCCTATTTATAAAAAGGTCAGACAAGCCTCTTCAATTCTCTTTACGATTTGTTGTTGATAGTTTCTCACCATCTTATGCTTACCTCTCAACAAAGCTCCTGTTCCGAGCTAAGCAGGGGACTTAATGTTGATGGTGGATTTTAAACAAAGGGTAAAATCGTAAAACCCCAAATAACCTAATGTCACCAATGACACATTTATTAGAACATTTAATGCATGTAGTCAGTAATTAATAGGGGGTATTTTTTCAAATTAGGGTTACAACGAACAAAACCCTAATTCCCCTCCGTGCCAATGGAAAATCATGCCAGCCACACCTAGCCCAAGCTAGCCGTGCCATGCCAAACGCACTCTGCCTTGTCCCTAGCTATGCTAGTCACACCAAACGCGCCAAAGCATGCCAACCATGCTAGCCGCATCTCCGTGCCAATGGCAAATCATGCCAGCCACACCTAGCCCAAGCTAGCCGCACCTCTGTGCCATTGGCAAATCATGCCAGCCACACCAAACGCGCCAAAGCATGCCAACCATGCTAGCCACACCTCCGTGCCAATGGCAAATCATGTCAGCCACACCAAACGCGCCAAAGCATGCCAACCATGCTAGCCGCACCTCCGTGCCAATGGCAAATCATGCCATCCACACCTAGCCTAAGCTAGCCGCACCTCTGTGCCAATGGCAAATCATGCCAGCCACACCAAACGCGCCAAAGCATGCCAACCATGCTAGCCGCACCTCCGTGCCAATGGAAAATCATGCCAGCCACATCTTGCCCAAGCTAGCCGCGCCATGCCAAACATACTCTGCCTTGGCCCTAGCTACGCTGGTCACGCCACGCCAAGCCAAACACCCTTACCTTGGCCCTAGCCGCGCCATGCCAAATGTAGCGATTTCCCCTACACCCCACTCGATTTTGCCTAATTAATCCATTAGAAGATGAAAGATCAAGAACATTTATTGATTGCAGTGTTTACCTAGGCTCTTAAATTAATGACTTACCACCATTCTAAAAATGCCACCCTTTATTAGGGGCACATGGCAACATGTCTCGCCAATGTACAACTATTCAATCTCGCGGTAGCTTTTTCACCAGCTATTTTGTGACGCATCCCGTTTAATGGCCGAGCATGCCATTGGCACATGCCAACACGCCCACACCTAGGCTTGCAAACCGGTAGCTTTTCCTACCATGGGACGCGACTTTTCCAAATTGGCCGCACATGCCATTGGCACATGCCAACACGCTTTTCGCTGGTAGCAAATTGGCCACGCATGCCATGCCATTGGAACATGCATTGGAAACACGCTCATTTGGTAGCTTTTCCTACCAGGCCGTGACCCAAATTGGCCACGCATGCCATTGGCACATGCCAACACGCCATTGGTAGCTTTTCCTACTAGGCCGTGACCCAAATTGGCCACGCATGCCATTGGCACATGCCAACACGCTCGCTGGTAGCTTTTCCTACCAGGACGCGACCCAAATTGGCCACGCATGCAATTGGCACATGCCAACACGCTCGCTGGTAGCCTTTCCTACCAGGCCGTGACCCAAATTGGCCACGCATGCCATTGGCACATGCCAACACGCTCGCTGGTAGCTTTTCCTACCAGGTCGCGACCCAAATTGGCCACGCATGCCATTGGCACATGCCAACACGCTCGGTTTGGTAGCTTTTCCTACCAGGCCGTGACCCAAATTGGCCACGCATGCCATTGGCACATGCCAACATGCATCGCTGGTAGCTTTTCTTACCAGGACATAGCCTTAATGGCCATGCGTGCCATTGACACATGCCAAACACGCACGCTGATAGCCTAACTTGCAAACCGTGCAACCTACCACCAAGGCATTACGCACATGCCATTGGCACTTGCCACACACGCCACTAGCAGCTCTGGCATTGCCACTTACACTCAATGTACAACCTACCACCAAGGCGTTCCGCACATGCCATTGGCACATTCCACACTCGCCACTAGCAGCTCTGGCATTGCCACTTGCACTCAAGGTGCAACCCGCAACGAAGGCATTCCGCACATGCCAGTGGCACATGCCACACGCGCCACTAGCAGCGCCACTTTCACTCAAGGTGCAACCAATACTCGAGACATCAACACAAACTGGGGGATGCTTTCTAGGGTTTTGGTTTGGCGGTCATAGCATGCAGCGTACACTACGCTCATTTTAAGAAAGCGTGAATAGGAATAAAGCGGTCAAATAAATGAGGAAATAATGGTGAAAACGTTTTTACCCATAAACACCATGCGGTTACCACCTCCTCCCATTATTTCACCCTTTACTCTCTTCCTTCATGAGGCCAGGGTATGTTTCAATCTCGACTTGTATAAATAGGTCTTACCTAGTTCCACCAGACAACAAGTCTCTGTCAGGAGAAAAATACAACACTCTCAGAAAAGGAAACTTTGCAAGCTCTCCAAAAAGCTTTCATCTCTTGCAATCTTCCTAAGCTTTCAATTTCTGATACAAGTCGAGACACTACTCTCCCAGAACTATTCTGGTCTCAACACCTTTCTTTGCTTCCCTCCCCAATTCAACCCTTCTCCTCCACTTTGTGACCGAAACAAGTCTGGAACGGCCATTTCTTGGTTTAGGCCGGACTTGTACAGATTGATCTCTCGAACCTATAAAGTGCTCACGTGCAACACATTTGTTTAGGGTTTAAACCAGTTTCTCACTCACCTACCGAATTTACCAAAATCGGCGGAAACGATTTTTACCCATAAACAACAGGGAGCCGCAGTATCAAGAAGAGGCGTGGCCATGCCCAAGGCCATCTAGCGCTGTTGGCCATGCCCCGACCCTATTTCCTCGACCAATTAGGTCGATCTAAACTCGCCACACTCTCACCAGAAGTATAGTCGCACCTTATGTTTGGTCGGCCCCCTTTTTGGGCCAATCAAGTTGCTCTGAACTTGACACCATACATTAAATGCCAAATGCACCCTGCCGCGCCACCATACTAAATGGAAAGCCAAACGCGTCCTACCACAACAACATATTGGTCGGCATGCCAACATGCCACTCTACCGCGGCAACTTCGCAAACGTGCCACTTCGTGGCAACCTGCCATAGATAGCCACCCACGGCAATTCCTACTCCCATGGCCGTTTCCACACTATGGTCTTGCCATAGTTCCTTTGGCAAAGCCATGGCGCCATTTGCACAAAAGTAGCGCCATGCCGCAGCCGCACGCAACGTGCACTAATTAGGGTTTCGACGGGCCAAACCCTAATTTGAGCAAACTGCTACTAAAGCCAAATAACGTTCCCAGAGCAATGGGATTGGCGTGGCAACTGGGCTAATGTTGCCACGCCACATGTGGGTCCGACTCCACGGAGCCTTGGCCACGCCAAGCCCTAATTCTTCCATGGCGCCTTGGACACACCAAGCCCTAATTCTTCCACGGCACCTTGGCCACGCCAAGCCCTAATTATTCCACGGCACCTTGGCCACGGCTAATTCTTCCACGACGCCAAACCCTAACTTTGGCCACGGAGCCAATTTTTAGCTTTGGCCATACCGCAACATCACCGGCATACCGCTATGCCATGGCTATGCCACTGGCATGCCATTAGCATGTGGCTGACGCCACTTTACTAGACAACAAGATGTGGCCATAATCAATGGCCATCCTTCTTCATGAGATGCAATCTCAGCCATCCAAGTTCGCTACCGAACTGATGGACTTGTGGTAACTCTTAGGCGACCAACCGCCTAAACCCAACGACCATGGCTACGCCAGGCGCCACTTGCACCATCGTGCCACTGGCATGCGCAAGTCATGCCACTGCGCCATTGTCAGGTGCCAACACAAGGTAGCCACAATCAACGGCTACCCTTATTCATAAGATGCGATCTCGGCCATCGAAGTTCACCACCAAACCGGTAAGCCCGCGACAAGTTTTAGGCGACTAGCCAAAATGAGCCTAGCATCACATGCTATTTACCTGCGGCAAGCCTCTCGATTTTAACTTGCCACACGTAGCAAAGTGCTACATGTTTTCCACGAAAACACTCGAGACATCAAAATATGTCATAAACTGGGGGATGCTCATCAGGGTATTGGTCTGGCGGTTTACAGCGTGCGGCGTGCAATGCGCATGTTACAAGAAAGTGTCATGAAGTGGGATAATTAGTGGTGGTGAAAAGTAACGGTGTAAACAATTCATTTCCTTCATCATGAAGCGTAATGACTGGAGGTTACACGAATTCACCTCCCTCATCATGGAAGCATAACGTCTAACAGTTACACGTTACTCTTTTCTTCCACCACTCAATCGTTTCCACTTCCTACGAGACCAGGGTACGTTTCACAATGACTTGTATAAATAGGTCTCACCTATTTCCACCAAACAACATGTTTTGGTCAGGAAAACAATACAACATCCATAAATCATCTGATAGCATTTTCATCCAGCTAGCCAGTTGAACTTTCTGATACAAGTCACAAAACGCCCACACTTCCAGAATCAACTATTCTGGTCTCAACACTTTCTTCGTTCCCCTCCCTAAGACCAACCCTTCTCCTTCACTTTGTGACCGAAGCAAGCCTGGAACAACCATTTCTTGGTTTAGGCCAGGATTGTACAGATTGATCTCTCAAATCAAAAGTACTCCCATGCAGTACATTGTTTAGGGTTTAGATTCGTTTCTCACCTACACACACCCAAAATTACCAAAATTAGCAGAAACGGTTTTCACCCACAAACAATTGGCGACCACAGTGGGAGATTAATCTCTCGGTTGCAATACCAATTTCCAATTTCCAATTTCATTTTTCCAATCCCGATCTCAAGATGGTAGAACTCAGGTCCGGATCAGCAACAAACCCTGAAAACGCTAGCGCTGAGATTGCTCTTGGTATTAACGTTCTTCCAGTAGCATTAATACGCCACCTGTCAACACCAGCGGCGCGGAAAACGTTCCTTCAGGCGTTACACCTCCAGTCACCAGAGCCAGAGCCGTTGCCGCCACCCCAATGTTTCTTCAAGGGTGACACCTCCAACAGTCACCAGAGCCGCTGCTACTCCACCACCGGGACGAGAGACTAGAGGAGCCAGAGGAAGTCAACCTTCTCTTGCCACTCTTGATTTGATGGAAAGACAAAAGGTTCACGTAAGGCTCAGACAGACATGGCTACAGCTCAGAAAGAGATACCTATCTTCCTCAAGACACTAACGGAGCGGCTACCACAAGAGTCACGTCAACCCCAGATAGAGCTGACAAAGGAATACTTTTAACATCCTGCGCAAACACTTCAGCAAGACGCGCATTTATAGATGAAGAGGCTCGTGTTGCTCCTGAACGCCCAGTAGGAAATAATCAGCAATCCAATTTCATCACACGTGAAGATCAGGAACGATTTCTCCAAAATCGAGGCAAAGAAAATCAGCAACCCTCCTGAGTTCACGGAGGCCCTCTTCCCGAAGCTGCATAATTTCTGGGGACTCCATCCACAAAATCGTGCAGTCTATGATGAAACATTTATGTGAGTTTCCGTATTTCTCCAAGTTGCAGCGTCAAGACATATCTGCAACCCCCAACCGCACTGTATCAGGAAAGCAGTTGTTTCCAGCCAGTGAAACCGCTCCCAAACCCCAACCTCTCTTGGGAAACACGATTGATAGATGGAACTAGGGACTCCTAACCACTGTTCACTTGAAGTATGTCGAGTTTGATAGCACGCTGATTGACGCAGCCTCCAACTTCGACATTGTAACCGACAAGACTCTAGTTGCAAGGGGAAATCAAACAGAAGAAGCGTATTCTTTCCCATGAGGAGAAAAACACGATTTTGCCGACCAGCATGATGTGGTTTTTTATGTTGTTTGTAAAGTGGTAGTAAAGTTCGTTCAACTCAGACTTGTAAATATTTGATTTCAGACTTAAAACTAAAATATATACACAAGGTTGTCACAAATATCGAGAGGTACTAGGACTCAGGATTCCACCAATTCTTATATTCATGTGGTTCAACTAATAATTCTAGACATTCATAGCTCAAGTAATTGACTATAATTTATTGCCGAAAGTATATTTTGAAAGTAGTGATTGTATATCTAAAGCATGAGACATCAAAACACTTAAGAAAGCATGACCCATCAATTGAAATCACAATCACTCAATAAAAATCATATATCAGTTAAAAATCAATGCAATAAGTCATAAAAGAAATAATAGAATTACCACACGCGTGAAGAATGGCTTCCTCCGTCGTCCCAGTGACGGGGTTTAGCTCCTCATATTAATCACTTGCTCAAAATATCGGTTCATAGCTCAAAAGTTGATTAAAAGAGAGGAAAAGTACAAAGCAGCGGGTTTTGTAACAGATATAATTGTTATAGAACCCACTGTTACAAAGAACCCTAACAGAGCTATTGCAAACTCAAAATAATTGTTGGAAAATTGTTGGAAAAGATCACTTTCCTTTACCTTTAATTGATCAAATGCTTGAACGTTTAGCTGGACACTCTTACTATTGCTTCCTTGATGGCTATTCAGGTTATAATCAGATTGTGATAGCGCCGGAGGACCAAGAAAAAACTACTTTCACTTGTCCTTTCGGTACTTTTGCTTATAGAAGGATGCCTTTTGGCTTATGCAATGCTCCAGCTACTTTTCAAAGGTGCATAGTAAGTATCTTTTCAGAATATGTTGAAAACATAATCGAAGTGTTCATGGACGACTTTAGTGTCTTTGGTGATTCATTTGACCTTTGCTTGAACAATTTTTCTCTAATCCCTGAACGATGTGTTGAAACAAACCTTGTGCTGAATTGGGAGAAGTGCCATTTTATGGTAACTCATGGCATAGTTTTAGGCCATATAATATCTTCTAAAGGCTTGGAAGTCAATAAATCTAAGATAGACCTTATTCGTGCTCTAACCCCTCCCACTACGGTGAGGGAGATACGCTCTTTTCTTGGTCATGCAGGTTTCTATCGAAGATTCATCAAGGATTTTTCCAAGATAACATCACCATTTTGTAACTTATTGCAAAAAGATGTGGTTTTTAACTTTGATGAAAAGTGTATGGTGGCATTCAATTGTTTGAAAGAACTTTTGATTTCAGCCCCTATCATTAAACCACCGGATTGGAGCAAGCCTTTTGAGATCATGTGTGATGCAAGTGACTATGCGGTTGGTGCGGTGCTTGGGCAACGTGTGGGGAAGCTTCCTCATGCTATTTATTATGCTTCTAGAACGTTAAATGAGGCCCAACAAAACTACACAACCACTGACAAAGAGTTGTTAGCCATTGTTTTTGCTTTGGAAAAGTTTCGCTCTTATCTAATTGGTACAAAAGTTGTTGTCTTTTCTGATCATGCAGTGCTTAAGTACTTGCTTACAAATAAAGAGGCGAAACCGAGGCTCATACGGTGGATTTTACTCTTGCAAGAGTTTGATATTGAAATCAAGGAAAAGAAAGGAATTGAGAACACCGTTGCGGATCACTTGAGCCGTCTTGCTGTGGACAAGGAGACTATCCCATTGCGTGAAAGTTTCCTGGATGAGCAACTATTCTCAATTGCCTTTGGAGAACCATGGTACGCTGATATTGTCAATTATTTGGTTTCTAAACAAATCCCAAAGAACTTGTCTCGTGCTGAGAGGGACAAACTTAAGAAGTTAGGGAACCAATACATATGGGATGATCCATACTTATGGAAACATGGTAGTCACCAAGTAATAAGAAGGTGTGTTCCCGAATCTGTATTTAATTCTATCTTGTCTTTTTGTCACTCCTATGCTTGCGGAGGACATTTTGGGAGTAAGAGAACCGCTCACAAGGTACTTGAAAGTGGTTTCTATTGGCCAACTTTGTTTAAGTATGCACATATATTTTGTACAACTTGTGATAGGTGCCAAAGAACCGGCAATCTAGGTGCCCGAAATCAAATGCCACAAACTTTTATTCAATTTATTGAAGTTTTTGATGTATGGGGTATTGATTTTATGGGGCCTTTTGTCAACTCCCATGGGAATTTTTATATCTTACTTGCGGTTGATTATGTCTCGAAATGGGTGGAAGCTAAGGCCACCCCAACTAATGATTCTAAAGTGGTTTCAGATTTTGTGCAAGCTAATATTTTTGCAAGGTTTGGAATTCCAAGAGCCATAATTAGCGATGGGGGTTCTCACTTCAAAAACATGATTTTACAAAGCTTGTTGACGAAGTACAATGTGTCACACAAGATTGCAACACCTTATCATCCCCAAACAAATGGACAAGCCGAGGTGTCTAACCGGGAGGTGAAATCTATTCTAGAGAAGACGGTGAACCCAACAAGGAAAGATTGGAGCATGCGACTTAATGATGCTTTGTGGGCATATAGAACCGCATACAAGACACCTATAGGGATGTATCCCTTTAGGCTTGTGTATGGTAAACCTTGTCATTTACCCGTTGAAATTGAGCATAAGGCGTTTTGGGCTATTAAGCAATGCAATATGGAGATGGATGGGGCTGGAAAGCAAAGGAAGTTACAACTCCAAGAGCTAGAGGAGCTTCGCAATGATGCATTTGAAAGCTCACGCATTTATAAAGAGAAGACGAAAGCATTTCATGATAACATGATTTTTAGGAAACAATTTTGCATCGGGCAGAAAGTTCTTTTGTTTAATTCTCGCTTGCATTTATTTCCGGGTAAATTAAGGTCACGTTGGATCGGACCTTTTATTGTTACTAATGTGTTTTATCATGGTGCAGTGGAAATTCGTAGCATAGCTACAGGGAAAGAACTTAAAGTTAATGGGCACCGGTTGAAACCATATTATGAGAATTTCACTTCGAAGTGGTGGAAGGAGTTAACTTTGTGGATGTGCTCCCTCTGGAGGAGTCATAGGCGAGGATTAAGAAGTGTCGCGAGAGTGAATGTTTGTGCATCTGCGACACTTCGCGAGACATTCCCGAAAATAAAGGGGAGCTTAGCTGTCATCCACTATGTATTACCCTATATAAAGGGCTAAATGAGTCTGTAAGAAGGGAGAGCTTTTTGGAATTGTTAGGCAAGTCATTAGGAGAGAGAAAGTTTAAGAGTGTTTTAACTTCTAAGTGTAATTCTATTTTCCTGTGTAAACACTTCATGAATTCAATCAATTAATGTTCTTGATCTTACATCTTCCAATGGATTAATTAAGCAAAATCGAGTAAGGGGTGTAGTGTGGGAAATCCTGCTACTACATATGCGCTAGAAACAGGGACTGTGCAGAGATTGACGTAGAAATTGGAAGGAATTTGGATTAACAGAAAAAAAAGATTTGGAGAAGATACTCAAGAATTCATTGGAAAAGAAAAATGGCTAGAAGAAGAAATGTACAAGGGCAACCAACGATTGTAAGAAGAAGTGGGAGACTTGCTGGAGAAAGGAGGAATGAAACAGGAGAATCATCAAGGATGAATAGGAGAAATGATGGAGAAGATCAAAATCAGCCACCAATCTCCCCAGTAGCAAACGCGGCTGAGGATTATGATAGAGTAAGTGTACATACCTGGAGATCGATTCGAAGACGAGAGAGAAGAGGAGCGACAGTTGGTGAACAATGGACAAGGAGGAGGAGAGCAAGAAATGAATCCAGGTAACGAAGAAATCGCAGCATTAGAAAGATTGAGACAAACAATACACGAAGAGAGACGGCTAGAGGCAGAGGAACGAGCAAACTTGACAAGACAGAATCATGAATTGAGGATGGAAAATATGAGGTTGCAAAATAGGAGATCTAGAAGTAGCGTGAGATCAAGTTCAAGATCGAATGGAGAAGAAAGAGGAGAGTTTTACCAACAAAGCACCGATGAAGAAACACAAAATCCGAATATAGAGCATGGCGAGAGAAGAGGAGAAATAGAAGATCGTTATATTCCTCAGCCCGAAAATCTTCAAAATGAGCGGAATAGGGAAAATCAAGGAAACATGCAACTCCAAGAACCGAATGACCCAGCTGCTGAAGGGAGAATAATCTTGCACGGGAGAGAAGAATTGAGAAGAAACCGAGAAATCGAGGATGACATTGAGAGACACTACATTGAACAAGCGCGGCTGGCTCGCGAGAGAGAAAGGATAAGAGCAGAAATGGAAAATCGAGATATGGAAGAAGCAATCCGACAGAATAACCATGACAACCGCGAAAGAAGAAGGGAACAAAATCGCACCAATAGAAATATTAATGAAGAATATGAGAGGGCGCAGTGAGAATGAGAGACACCAAGAAGAGAGAACAACCGATATCATGGCGGCGTAATTGAAGAAAGAAACGAAGAAGCGTCGCAGGGGAAAGGAGAGAAGAAAATAACGAGCAAGAAGGTCAAACAGGCACGAGCGAAGAAGGAGAGAAGCAGAGCTAAAAAGACCAAGAGAGTCAAATTCCCGAGGCAAATGAACAAATCTTAAGAGAACTGGCTGAAATGAGAGGATTTGCTGAACAATAGAAGGGAAGGAGGAAGGAAACAATTGGACGAAGCCATCGCAGAGCCGCGAAGAACCCCTTCACGCTAGAAGTACGGATGGGAGGAATACCTCCTAAGTGCAATCTCCCTGCGTTAACAAACATCTTCGATGGAACAACTTTGTGCGTCTGACATATCAAGGCCTATATGAGGTGTATGTTGCAATGGGAGAATCATGATGCTATCTTGTGTAAATATTTCGCGTCAAGCCTAATTGGAGAAGCACTAAAATGGTTTGAGGGTCTACCAAGGAACACAATCACATCATTTAATCATTTACAAGCCACATTCCTAGGAGCATACATAAGTAACAACTCTTCACGACCAGGTATTGAAGATGTATTCGGGTTGAAACAAAGGGTTGGCGAGAGCTTAAGGCGGGTTGACAATAAGATGGAGAACCATGTGTAGCGAAATGGCAGGACGGGTTGAGGAAAGATATCTCATCCTCTCATTTGTGAATGCTCTCTTCGCGACTAACTTGTTATACATTCAAATTTTTAGAGTCAAAAATACAATCACGATGGCGGAAGCTGCGAGAATTACGGGGAAGAATATATCGCCTTAGAAGAAAGACAGAATGAAATGAATTCTTATCCAGTCGCGAACACAAACTCGAATGCTGCGAACGCAAGCTTGTTACCTCAGTTCATCAATACAGTGGCGAGCACTTCGCAAGGACAGCAAGGGAAGGCTGATGAGGGACAGCGGAAGATAGTAGCTATGGGAAGCCATGACCAGGAGGAATTTGAACAAGAAAGGAACTACTAAAACCGTAACAGCAATAATAAGATTCAGAGGCTAGATCATGTGCAAGAAACTTATGGTGGACGAAGGCAATATAACCATGGAGGGCAGAGAAGCATGAGAATAGTATGGGAACCAATTAAGATGCCTCCTTTGAATGCTAGTGTGGAAAAGATCTGGGAGGCTATACTTGTGATGGAAGATGTACCAAGCACCTTGGAATGCGGGGATGGAACCACCACCAAAGCGATGAAGTCATGAGTTTTGTTCTTACCATCGCTTCCATGGACATCAAACAAACGACTAAGAAACGTAAAGAGAATTATTCTCAGGATGATTGATCAAGGAAGTCTGAATCACTTTCTAAAAGGAGAAGAAAAAGGCGGACATTACCGCCACCACCGTAAATGCACGAACAGTGTCAGCGAAAGGAAAGGAAACATTTGTGATAGAAATCGGAACTAAAGCCAAAAATTTGAATTGCAATTCTATCGTCCACTCTTATCGCACAATCGAAGATTTTCATGACAACGTGCTCGTGAGAGAGTCTTTGCGAGAGATGCCGACGATAAAGAAATAATGAGCCTGGCGAGAACTTGATTAGAAAAGTGGCGGTGAAGACTATTTCTTTCTCTGCAGATGAAGTGCCAAAAGGAAGAGAAACACATGATAGCCCGTTGGTTGTAAAATTAGAGATTAACCCGAAACCATTGATGGAGAAGATGATGAAGCAGAAGCTTGTTGGGCGATCAACCGAATCCTAATCGACACAGGAAGTTCGGTAAATATTCTCTTTTACCATACTTACAAGACGATGGGAGGAAAAGATGAGGATTTGATCCCCTCGACATACAAGATATATGGCTTTAATGGCACTGCAAACAAACCAAAGGGAGAAGTTCACATGAGAATACCTCTACGGGGATTATCAACTCGATATCTTATTCGTGTGGTTGATGTGGAATCTCCATATAATGCGCTGATTGGGAGGCCATGGCTTCATGAAATTTTGGGAGTCGCATCAACATATCATCAATGCATAAAATTCCCACATCCAAATGGCATTGGTATTATACAGGGAGATTGGAAGGAGTCACAGCAATGTCATGAGGTCGATGTAGAAAACTGCGAAGAAAAGAATGCCAAAAGAAAGGGTTGGAAACAACATGTGAGAGATGAGCAGAGAAAGGAAAAACTGATGGTAGATGTTATAGAAGTAAGGACCGAACATACCTCGCGAGGTGAATGCCTAGAACAGGCGAATGTTATGATAATAAAGGAGCGAAGGATATGAGGAACAAAAGGCATAAGAAGTGAATAGTCAACAAAAGCGAGGAGGAAAAGTAGCAATTGAAGTAATGATGTGCGAGAATCTTGCGATCAAGGGTAAATGAGAATTCGATTAAGAAAGAGATAACAACAAATGAAATGGAATTTGGCGAATACTTAGCAAAACAAATATTAACAAATAATGAAACATGAATGATTGAATGATTGAATGATTTAACAAAGATGAATGAGTAAATGAATGGGACGAACCTTTATGGCGTACACCCTAGTTCGCGAAATAACATTTCGTAAGAGGCAAATGTAAGACCTAAAGTGCGTCATATAAGGGGTATCTCTCGACATGGCTCGGGGAAGGTTACACCGCTCCCGAAGCCCGAGTTATGAAAATTTGGGGCCCATGAAAGCCTATCCGGAAGAGGTACCTTGGATTCCCAACTATATATGTAGGTTATACTGGTTGGGCGGCCAGAGGTCTCTTCTTAGGAGTCAAGTGTATGCTCAAGGCGCCGAGGTACACGGTTGAGCCAGAGTGCCCGGGATGGATGAACCTACCCTGGCCATTCTTGGCAAGTCTTGGCATATGTTGCACTCGCCAAGAAAACTCCACTTAGGGTGCAGTCTCGTAACCATAAACCATATAGGTATAAGGGATAAGAGGCTGCGAAAACTCGGTTGTTGTTAAGACCAGGATGGGAGGAGCTAGTCTTGTATGGCCGATGTTTCGCCTCCTTGAAGGGGCAACCGGGGAGATGATAAGGCGACGCTCTCCATTAGGGGGTGTCAAAACAGACGCAAATGTCATGAGGCTCTGTTCTCGCAAGAGAATTTAGACTCGTCATATTTGTGCAATGATCCTGCAGAGGCAATAATACTAACGCGAGGGTAAGGCGAGATCAATGGGTCTTTACATGAAAGTGTACGGACGTCCCTGCGATTTCGTCGCACGACGGCAATGTCATGGGGCTATGTGTTCGCAAGGATATATAGGCCTGTCATATTGTCGCAACTAAAATATCCTGCAGAGGCAAAAATACTTGGAAAATGATAAGGCAAGATCAATGGGTCTTTACATGCAAGTGTAAAGACGTCCCCGCGATTTTGTCGCAATGAAAGGTGGCAGGGAAGACCTCTAATTAGGGAGGTCTGACTTGGAAGACCACACAAAAATGATAAGGCAAGGTCAATGGGCCATTGCATGAAAATGTAAAGGCGGCTGCGACTTTGTCGCTTGATGAGAAGAATTAAAATCAAATCCCAGATTGGGATGGATTTACTTAATAAAAGATTCAATGAGCGAACATGCTCGCAAGGTGATCTTAACTAAGAAAGGAAGAAAGAAATATGGAAATTACTCAATCAAAAGAGTTAAGACACTCGAACAAAAAGGAATTCTAACAAATTACAAAGAGAATTTAACTCTCTGCATCTGCAGAGGATGGTTGAGGCTTTTCTGCGCCTTTATCAGTTTCACATCCGCCAGTTGATGGATTTTCTTCAGAAATGTTTTCTTCACCTTTGTTCTCGCCAATTGCCGGACTTTCATCGTAAATTTTTCTATCTTCATCGACGACTTCCTTATCGTAGAGATCTTCGCCACTTTCATATTCATAATCACTATCACGGGAGCATTGGGAACTTCATCATCACTTACTTCCAAAGGATCGACGTGGATAGGATCAAGAGACTTGGAAAGCAAAATATTATTCACAAGAATTTCCGCTTTAGGAGAGAATTGGCGAAGCAATGCCTTCTGACGATTCTTACTATCAATGTCCTTACAATAAGACATATAATCAAATCTTCGCTCCGCACCGGTCGCGAGAACGAGCAAGAGACGGAGAGTAGTCCGTTTTCCTTGCGAATTCTAGAATAATCAGACTCGAGGGTGGAGATAGTGGAGCGAAGCTTTCTCTCGCAGTCTGCATAACAAATACACAAGATCGGAGAAAATTCTTATCGAACATTATTGGCATCTTCTGTGGTAATAAAGCATTCATG
Source organism: Papaver armeniacum (assembly GCA_023531295.1). Classification (NCBI taxonomy): domain Eukaryota; kingdom Viridiplantae; phylum Streptophyta; class Magnoliopsida; order Ranunculales; family Papaveraceae; genus Papaver; species Papaver armeniacum. Next base: position 100,991 of record JAJJWW010006477.1, read on the forward strand.
GAATAAATACATAAATTAAGATAGTCAAATAATTTGACTACCTTCCTTTGGGAAGTAAGATGTTGAATTAAAGTGCGAAATTATTCCCAAGCGGTCCATGACATCATCAAATGAATCTCCCACTAAGCCTTTCAATCGAGATCGCAAATTCTTTTCATTAGAAACAAGTATGGAGTTTTCGGTCGCCAGAGTAGAGTTGGATTTTTCTAATTTGACACATTGTTCTTGGAATTGCTTCGCTTTTACACTCAAAGTTATTCTACCCTGAATAAGTTTATCTCTCTCGTATTAAAGAATTTCTTCAAGTTGGCTTTTCAAAGTATGATTAGCTTGTTTGTGTTCTTCACATAACTTTTGACAAGCATTATATCCGCTTTGCGAGTAGCTCGCCATCTTATTCAACAGAACGTTTCTCTTGAGAAAGAGTTCGATTCTCATCTCGATAAAGTTTCCAACTCCAAATTAGTTTTAGTCAAAGCATAAGAGAGGCGAGATAAGTCATTACTTAATGAGATTTGCTCTTGCGATAAATCAAAATTCTCTTTAGACAAGTTATTTATTTGATCACTGCATAGGTATGAAGATTATCTAAGAGATTATACTTTGCTCCATCCAAGCATCTCTTTCAACTCGAACTTCTTCAACGATAGACTCCGCTTGATATATCTCCATTATTCGTTTACGGTTTAATACTTTGAGGACGAGCAAGGGTTTGAGTTGCAAAAAAAAAAAAAAAAAAAAAAAAAAAAAAGTGGGGGACGGCAAGAGCATACCTTTTAATTCTTCATTCTTCTTGCGAAGATTATCACGATCTAGTGAGATACCGAGAATTTTTGATTTTCAAGGTGGAGATTATTGCACTTCACAACCATAACTTGGAGATCATCCTTGACTTATTAACCTCTTGAACTATCATGTCCACAAGCGTGCATCTTTCAGGAACCTTACAACC